>VYXC01007581.1:207602-480927 GCA_013397175.1 Platysteira castanea | reverse complement strand
TTTCCTCATTTCCTCCTCTCCCCAAGAACAGCAGCGAAAATCAGTTTTGCTGAGCTGTTCTGGCAGATCATTCCTAACTCCCCTCCACCCCTAATTCCAGGAGCTGTGCTGCTGCTGCGGGGTGGCCACCAGCACTGTTCTAGATGGCAAATACAGCTGCCAGGCTTTTGTATTTTCATTTACATCACAAGAACAAATCCATTGTGGACCTACTATCTCAAACTTTAAAGAAGACTTTTCTAAGTGTGTGGATCTGTTTGGACCAGACGAAAAGGAAAGCTATGGATGAGAAAGAAAAATAGAATAATAACAACAACAACAATAAAAAACCAGTTCTATTTATGAAATCATACTGTTTAAAAACTGAGATACAGACTACTGGTAAAGTCCCTTACAATAGATGCTCATTCAGAGAGATCATCACTAGTGACAGGTGAACTGAAAAGGTTTGGAAAATTGAGAAAAATAAGAAACAGGTCAGAAAAATCTCATGGGGAAAATGTTCCCCTTTACATTTCTACTCTCTCTTCATTTCAGTTCAGCTGGAAATAAATACTGCTGAAACTCTGCTGTTTACAAGCCCAGAAGACCCCGTGAATACAAAGGTACATGAAACATGAAAAGGTGTGCATTTTGTCTTGGTTTATGCTGGCTTAAATCTCAGGGATCTAGTTCTAAAGATCTCATGCCAAAACTGCACTGTTTTCCCAAGATCCAAACCAGTTCATCTATAACTAGTCATGATGCTTTAACACAGAGTTCCTCATTTACACAAAACAGGTAAAAGCGGTCATAAGAGTTTCAACAAGTAAATATAGGAAAAACAACAGTTGTCCTTGCAGTCAAAATAGGTAGAAAACACAAACTTTTTTTAAAAATTATTTTTTAATAAATTTGGCAGAGGATCATGTTGAAATGCAAATTTATCACCAAGAAAAGTTTAGAAATCTGATAAAATTGTTAGGTAAAAACCCCAAACTGTAAAAATGCAAATGTACTCACTGGAACTCAAACCCCAGATAAAACAAGAAGAATTAAGTACTTTTGTTTTTGTTGGGGGGGGAGGAGGGGAGAGGGGAACTGTTTTCCAGAAACAATAATTTCTTGGCTCTTGGTGAGTCCTAGCCCTCCCTTGCAGTCGTGCTGAAGAGCACAGCAGGGCCAGGGCAGCTGACACAGAGAATGTTCAATGAGGTTGTTGCATATGTGCGAGACCTTTCCACTCGGAACATGGAAGCAACTGATTTGAATGGCACAGTTTGTATCGAAATGGGGCTGGGTTCTATTCTCTGGTAGTTATGCTTTGAAAGGTGTAGTATTATCCCTCTGGTTCTTCCCACAAAGACACTCTCCACAACACAGGAGATGCTGAACCCCCAGCTGACGTGCTGGAGGCATCTTTGATGTAGCCAATCCATTTTTTCCCCCTAACTAAAGCATGTCTGAGCTCTATAGCACAAAAGTCATGTGCAAACTGTATTACCTCAAACACAGTTTTATGACAATGTATGTATATAAAAAAGGAAACAAATCAGGCATCAGTGTTTCATCTGCACGCACAAAAACCATTCATTTAGATCCCCCTAACCTTCTACTCCCACTTCACCCGTGCCTGTTAACTGCAGACACTGACTGTAACTCAAAAATGAGAGCCCAAGCTGAAGCCCACTAAGAGAGTTATCTTTGGTTACATTTTCTTGCCTTTAATTGTTAAAAAAATAAAATTGCTGTATGCATGTTTCTTTATTTTGGGCACATTTGATGACACCCACTGGCTCTCAGAATTCCTCCTGTGACCTTGGATGCTTTTTGCCACTGGCCCAGTAGGTGTCATTTAGGTGTTTGCTATCTCCAGCTATGCAAAAGTTTCCTTTAGAACTCTCATAATACAGCAACCAGAAAAAAGAAAACACAATTCTACCGTGGCTGGTTTTGGTGCTGCAACTCAGCTCTTTGTTGTAAAAGTACCGACAAATTCAAACTAGAAAGATTTGGAAGTTATAGATGCAGCGATGTTTTTGTTTCATTAGTAATTATTTTGGTCCATCTCTTAGTTTTAAATCTCCCTGTTTCTGTTACAGGGAAACCAACAAGTTAAGAAATGTGTGTGCTGCTGTGGCCAGTTAGCCCATGGGAAAAGAAAAAAGAAAATAAAACTACTGTGTAGGAATGTTAAGAACTGTTTATGTTCCTGTTGAAATAAATGACAAACTCTGTCCTGACAGACTAAGCCGACAGCAGAATAAGCAGATACAAACTCAGTTTTTATCAAGCATTTTTTCTAAATACCTTCGGAGAGACTACCTGTGGTATCATAAGAAAAAAACTCTCTTCCTCTAATACAATGCCCACAAGACAAGGCTGAGTTTCGCCAGAGAACCTGTTCCCAGCACAACCTCCTCAAGTTCAAAAAAAAAAAAAGAAAAAAAAGAAAAAAAAAGAAAAAAAAAAAGAAAAAAAAAGAGAAAAAGGCGTTTGTCCATGTTTTGGACAGTTTTCAGGGATCCAATTCCCCACAGAAACATCCACCTGCACTACACGAAGTGGAACCCCCATTCCTACACTCCTTGTAGTGTTTTCTCTTCTCTTCCCAGTCTCACCTGGAATGGTACCCAATTCCTTCTGACCAATACAAAATAGTTCAGTGCTACGTGTTCCCTTTGCTTTAAGTTTCTTCAGCAGATAAAATTCATAAATATGTTTGCCACTCTCCAGCCCTTCTAAAAATAAAATAAAACAAATTAGAATAAAATAAAGTAAAATCAAATCAAATCAAATCAAATCATGTTTTAACCCAATGATGAGCAAGGAGACTGGGGGCTCTAGGTCCACTACTGCTATTTAGTAACATGGGACAAGGGACTCAGTCCTGTTGTCTGTTCCTCCAACAGCAATGACCTCCCTCCCACAAATAAATAAATAAAGCAAATCATGGTTACTGCACTTGGAAAAACATTTTTGAGACACATGGATGAAAAGCACCTGTTTGCTGTGTGATATTATTATCATTACTATTATTATTAACAATGTGTCTGTTATCAATACCAGTTACACCAGGTGAGTGGTTTTGTTCCTCCTGCCGGGGATGACCTGGTTTGTGTTCACCTCTGGACAGTCAGAGTCCAGAAGTGATTCCTTTATTTTCCTGCCCCAAACCAAAGTTCACGTGAGGAAGTGAACACCTGAAGCACCCAGAGGGCAGGTGCTGCTTTTCCCCTCTTGGCTGCTCAGTGCTCACCCATGCTGCCCTGGGGACAGGCTGCCCTCCCATTTTGCAGAATTCAAGTTTACACCAGTGCCACCACACCAAAATACGGTTTTCTGGAAAACTCAGGAGCAGGTACTCAACCACCCTGCTCACACACAAACAGCAGGCATTTCACTTAAGTAAAAAAACCCTCAAAAATTTTAAAAACAACAAATAAAGACTGAACCATGCCAAATCCTTCAAATGCCTTCCTCAAGTTCTCCTCCATCAGTGTGACAGAGTCCCAGCACTGTCCTTGGGAGGGACAGCCACAAGACTGTTCATACCCAGCTTCTCTGCATCCCTTGCGAACTCTCTGCTCCAGCTGTTTGGCCATATCCTTTTCCAGGGACTGCACTAAACAAAACTCTACCTACTCCCTAAAGTGACCCTGACGCCTGTCGTTTACCACAGTTGAACCAGAGGGTGGAAATACTACACCTTTGAAAATTCTCTTGAAACAGCATTTTTTAAAAAAAATGTATCTCTCAACAGAGCTCCTTTTTTGTGTTCTGTAGGTTACCCTGCTCCCAACCATACCAGCACCTAAAATTGCTTTCTGAGACTTGAATGTATTGCTGGCAAGACAATCAATTCAAGTGGTAAGGTGTATAATATTTAGAGATAAAGATATATATATTTAAAAAAACCCAATAAGAGTAAATTCCTGTAATATGTCTAGTCTGATATGAAAGCTCTCCCTCTACAGAGAGACGTCTGCTGTGATTACCTTACAAAATATTAAAAAAAAAAACACACACAAAAAATAACTTTCTCTGTGAGAAATAAAAATAAATCCTAGTGCAAATATAAAGCTCTGTAAACCTGGTCCTATGAGAATCTATGGTTAGTAAACGGCAGTTAAAGCAGGTTTATCCTCTCACAGAGAGAGCTCACATCATGGTTTCCACAATGATATGAGTTGGCTTGATCAATCCGCCATTCGAAGTTCCATTGGGGCAGAAGGGGGTGCCACTCTCTGTTTCTTTGGACCACCGATTCACTTCCTTGGGGGCAGCCACCGCCTTTATCCTCTGAAAGAGAGAAGGAAAGCAGAGGTGAGATGACCAGAGGGCCTCTGTGTCTCCACATGCAGGATGTGGCATTCCAAGGACAGGGACGGGCAGCTGTTGGAGACGTGCGCCCATGGCTCCGTAAGGATGTGGGGATCTGTGGAGCCTTCAACTCCTGCTCAGCTGCAGAGCCTGACTGGAGGCAGGGGAGTCAGACAGGAGAGTAGTCCCAGCACTATCCAGCACTCTGCACACTGGGCTTTCAGTGCTGCAAATGATGTCCGTCCTCCTTCCTCATTTAGAAAGAGCTCTGCCTCTCAGCCCAGCCTGCACTGCCAAGTGGCGACTTCTGTCCTACATCTCAGTTCACAAAGGAAGAACTAAATGGCATCTGACCAGTGTTTACTTTCTTTCCTTTCCTAACATGGTCTTTGAGCAGTGTTTTGGCCACTTTTAGACTTGTCTCTCATGGTGACAATGCAGGGCAGGAAAATTAACACTTATGCTCTGGCCACAGCTGAAAAAGACCATTAACACTTGGATGAAAACAAATGCAAGTGTTTGTGCTCTGGGAAATGTTTGGGTTTGGTATTTTTTTAAATTCTATTCTCTTTTTTCCTAACCCAAAGTGTCCCACTTTCTCCTCCAAGAATACCCTGAGCTGCATTTAAGACTGACTCGTTAGGCAAAAACAAAACCAATCTGAAAACTTAGAAGAGAATTGCTAAGTTTCATGCTTGCACAGCCTCTAAAAACTTTCCACTGAAAGAAAGAAAAACAAATTAGACGACCCCACAATGAACTGTGAAGGGCATGAGATTTCCTGCAAATCCAAACCTGAGGGAATCTGCACTGTCAAGTCTGAATCAGACCCAAAGTTTTCTAAATACTAGGGCAATCTGGATCCAGTGTTTCAGTTTGAAATAAAAGAAACACAAATTTAAAAAGCTATAAAGTGAAGCCCTCTGTCAAGAGGGTTTGACTTTTATTTAGTCCCCCACAGTGAAGGTCATGCCTGAGAGCCACGCAATGCACAGGTGTATCTGAATTTCCCTGAAATTCAGTGAGTTTTAACACAAACGGGTTTGACCCAGGTCTCTCTCTCTTTCTCTTGCTTTCTCAGTGATTTTCAGGATGGTGCTTCTGTGTTGCTGTGGGCTGGAGAAGAGAAACCTGAGACTGTTTGTCTGCATGTGGAGGTAATGATTTGCCAAGCTGGAAGCTGCACAAGTGGGACACGAGTAAAATCGCTTGGTGTTTGTCTGAGGACAGAAGGCTTTGTGTTTGTTCTGTTTCTACTGTTTGCCAGAGGACAGGTGATCTTTAACAGTCTTATTTGCCCTATCTGGGCGAGGTGGCAGTTTTCCAAGCATTACTTTGTATAAAAAACAACAAGTTAAAGCTCCCTTTCTCCTCTAGACAGACAAATGCTCTTACCTCAATGAGCGACCCATCTGACTGAATGATGCGGATGACCATCACCATAGGGATGCAGATCATGGAGGAAAGGGCAAGAACCCAGCCCAGGCCAATTGCCCAGTCTGGGTATGTGTAGACCTTGTTGTAGGTCAGTGGTTTATACTTGGCCAAAGAAAAGATAAAGCACCCCTGTGGATGAGAGAGGAAAACAAAGTGAGGCTCAAAAAATGCTAGAAGCAGTAGGGCTCTGGTGCTACAGAGGAAGACAGGCAGTGAAAGGCAGAGCTGATGGATACCATATGTACTTTAAACCAATGGGGGATTTGTTCTTCCATTTAAATCATTGGAAGAGCATCTGCATCTGCTTACACCATCTGCTGTGTGACGACAGAGTGCTAAGAGATGGTGCTGAACAGCTGCAGTACACTGCCAATTCTTCTTCAGGGCTCAACTATTTGCTGTGCACTGCAAGATTACCAGGATGTTCTTTCCACCAAATGAAATACTTCAAGCTGAGGTCTGCCTCAGACTGCTCAAGTCTTTTTGTTACAATGGCCTAGCAGTCCTATGTCTTAAAGTAGGGACTGCTATTTGGAGAGTGAGTTTTCTCTTAATGAAAGTAGAATTTTGCCAATCCTAAGAAAAATCCACTTAAATGTAGCCAACTGCAATTCGTGCAGGCACAGTAGAGAGTAGGGAGCTGACATCTGAGAACATGATGTCTTTGAGACGTATGTTCAAACCTTCAGCTTCTCTTTGCAAATTGGCCTCTGAGTGCAACAGCCTTCCCTTGAAGAGAAGCAGTAAGAGGTGGCTTAGCACTGCCAAGCATGAGACTTGAAAGAGTACAGGTCAGTACTCACCACGCAAAGAACTGGTGTGATCACAATCCAGCTCCATTTCATCCAGGGACCAGGTCTGTATCCAATCATATCCTCAATGGCATCATAAATATTATCAGCGCCTGAAGGAACCGAGCAAATAAAAGCCCTGTAAATACTGTAGGATTAAACCTGCTTTCCTCTGCTCCCCAAGAGGTATTTAAAGGGAAGATGAGGGTGTCGGAGGTATTCTTCAAATGCTTCCCACAGCTCTGAAATCCAAAATGATTTTCTTGAAAAGCTCAGATGTTTGGGGACTTTCTCATCCCATGCCTCCCCTCACTATTTGGCTGCAGGAGTGCAATGCTAATCTCTCCTGCCCCTGTCACACACCCTCTCCTCTCTCCAGCCTCTCACTGAACTTCCCAGAGGGATCACCATGGGAAAGACTTGACACCAAACGGTGCACCTGCTTCTACAGAAATCTGACTTTGTTTTGCTTTTCTTAGGAGGTGGAATACATGAAGAACCAGAAAATAACCACTCCTAATCAGCAAACATCTGATTATTCCCCACCCACAGCTCCTGCAGCTACAGAGGCCACTGTCAGACCTTGGTGCTTGGCATTGCCTAAAGGTAATGGGGCAGAATACACTTTCAGCTCTTTTTGTACTTTCTGTTTGGTTGGCTTGTCCCTGCAGACGTTGCAGCTCTGAAGGGAAATTCTCTGAGAGACAAACAGAAATTTTCACGGCTGGCCACACTTTAAACTCTCACCTCTAAACTTAACACATGAAAATGCTTAATTGTGCCCTTATTAATTAGCAATGGAAGAATATTCATTTTTTGTGGAAAAAACACTGGAGGCTGGATTCATCCCAAACACAAATTTGTCTCCAAGAGGTCAGGGCAAATTTATACTAATGGCATGTGTCTGCTGCTGGGAAGAAGATTCTGGGGTGGCTGATGATTAAATATTTGGCTAGCAAAATTGTCACTGACTCATTAAAACGTATCAGATGAAAGGATTCTCACTTACCATAAACCCAGGCTACAGCAATACATTCAAAGAATGCAACCCACAAAAGGCATACACCACTAGCTGCATAGTAGTCAAAGAGTTGAAAAACATACATGCCACCCTGTGAAAGAGAGACACAACTGGTTAGGATCCAACAGGAAAAAAACCCCAAGAATTCAGGCCCAGCTCCCAATAACATCTACCAACATTTCCTAATGACTCCTGTCCAACAAGAAGCAGCAACTAGCAAGTAGGTAACGTAAATATTTGGCATTACCTTCCCCAGGGAATATGCATGTTTACTACAGGAATAATTCCAAACAAGACAATGATTAAACAAAATTAGTCCCTTAGTATAATCTACTGAGACACTTAAATCTTGCCTTCTTGCAAGTATTTTAGGACGGGCACTTAAAGAAACAAATTATATAAAAAAATAATAGGTTGCCTCCTAACATTAACACCTTAAAAAAACTAAAAATGAAAGCAAATTCATCAGGAGGGTCTTCATTTATTTACTGAGTGAAAGGGCTACTTTCATGAAAATAGTTCATTTTTTGTTTTATAACTCAATTTATACTCTGCTGTTAGACTCCGCACTCACTACACTGCACTTTCACTTGAGAAACTGTGGGGTTTGGGCACCTCTGTTACAAGTGCTATTTTACCTCCCACAGTCGAGCTCTTCCAGTTGTTTTTAAAATCTGACTTGGATTTTATTTTGAAGATAAATATCACAACAGTGCAGGCACTGGAACATATTCCTGTCTTGTTTATACTAGAATAAATCCAGTGGTATTTAATTAATTCAAATCTGTGTAACTAAGATAAAAATCTCTTTCCCTGCATGCCACTGGATGGATTCTTAATGTGCTCTGCTGAATGTTTCCTATATGTTTCATCATTTAGAGCTAGATGTTAATATTCATACTCATGCTGACTGGTATCTGAGATCAGATTGAATTTAATGAGATTTCACATTCCTTTTCCTGTGACTGAAAAGGGAAGGGATATATAACTCCATTCAAAATGCTTTCAGATCTAGGGATGAAAGATGCTCTGTCCATCTATAAAGCACTTCTCCTCTGAGTGGCTAATTCTTTGCAGTCTCAATCATAGCTAAAACTGGCCTGAAAAATGGCTAAAAAAGAAGGCAATTTGCAGCACTGGCACTACTTACCTCAGTCACCATAGTTAGTCCCAGAAGATAGCTAAGGAAACACACTATAGCGATGAAGATTTCCCGTCGGTAACCCTTCCTTAGGAAGGATGGGTGCAGATCAACTAATGACGTGATCTGTCCTTCAACTTCAACAAACTGCAGGGGGAAAACAACAGTAGAGAAATGACTGGAAGATTGCCTGCCATGCAGCTCACCCAGGCTCCTACTTGAACAAAGCCTCCCCAGCAACACTCCAGCTCTGTACTCTGTGCTGCTCTAATAAAGAAACAGAAGCCATTCCTTTGTAACACTGAGGTTGGAGCGTGGGGGTAGTTTTCAGGTTGGAACAAGCTTTCAGAATTTCTTTTTATTTCCTAGGAGCCTTATGAGCTACCAAAGGGGCTCTGCAAACGCAAGCCACAGGGATGAAGGAGGCACTTTTGTGCCTGATGACAGGAAGGTACTTATGTGGCTTTTATGCTGTCACTGTTCCAGATGAACATAGGATTGTATGCCAGAAAAGAGGCAGAGGGAAAACGCTCAAAAAAAGTCCAAACTAGGAGAGTACCTCCCAGCCTTTTTCTGATGTGTCAGAAAACCTCACAGATACTCGTTAGGTTAATTCCAAAATTTGATATATTTCTACTCTTGGGTTTGTTAGTGAAAATCCAGCCGAGGGAAAGCAGACTTTGATGTGAAATAGCAGCTCTTGACTGAATGTGTCCTTTCTAGAGCTGTGAGCAGAGTATCTCTTACTGAGGCTCTGGGTACTTCTGCAGCATAATTCAGCTGTTCATAGAGTCCCCATTCAATGATCTGGCAATTATTTGCACTTGTAAACCAAAAATGAAGCTCTGAAAAAATGAGCTAAAAGTCTTCATCTTGCTTCATGATAACTGTATTTATACTTACTTGCCTTTGGAAAACTATACAACTGTGTAACTTGAGTTCAGCGAATAACCCAAACTGGATTTGAATAAAAGTTTAAAGTTAATCAAAACCCAGACCTTTTTTTTGCCCCTGGAGGAAAGCAGCTACTGAACTTCCCCAGATAAAACCACGGAATGGATCTTTTGACGGATTTGTACTTTCAACTTGGCAAGGTAGAAAAGCACCAAGCTCACTGAAGACATGAGGATATGGATTGGAGGTAGCCATCAAGGCTGCCTCTGTAGAAAAGATCTTCACTTTAAGTAGATCCATCATCTTAAGTAATAACTTATTATGGGGAATCTATGACAGAGATTATTTCAGAAAAAGAGGCATTTTCCTACCTGGCACCTCACTGCTCTTACAGCACCCAGAAATGCCCTACGTCAACCCCATCCTCTTTCTGAAGCTCTGTTTTGGAAATACAGACTGTCCTGTGAACAGATTTTGTCCTCCACCAAATTTTATTGCCTCTTGCCTTGTTACTTTGACTTGTGTAAAACTGGTTTCCTTTTTAAATGTAACCCTTTCCTTTGAGCTGATTTGATCTGAAACTGCTCTGGCATTCCAGAAACCTGCTTGATTGCACTCCAAAAAAAGCAGAGGGGTGGAGGAGAGAAATTAGGCGCTCCAATTAGTTTTAATCATTCTGCACAGTGAGGAGCTTTTTAAAATTACTAGACAGATTCCAATTTGCATCAGCATAGGGTTGCTGAACCACAGCATTGGGTACTTTCACATTTACTTTGGAGCAGTTGAGAGTTGTTCACTAGAGTTCAAAGATTAGGCCATAAAGAGCAATTTAGGGCAAATGAAATATAAAAAAAGTCAGAGATTAAGTACACAACAACTGGGTAAAAAATCCATTTACAGAGCTCTCATATGAGAGAGAATTTAAGCTACAGAAACATTTCATACTTATGAATATATATATATTTTAAATCTTAGTGACTTTCCATTTGAGTGCAGAAAACTTTGGCAGTTTTGAATGTGTATAATAACGTGAACAATCTCTGGTCACCCATGTTTCCTTGTGAGTAGATTATCTAGAAATGATTTACAGGTTCCTTGGCAGTATTTAGTCCAACATTCCTACAAGTAACCACTGGGAAAAATAAACTAACTCCCTGACTGAACTTTTTGATTTTTTTCATGCTCACTAATTAATAGCATTGTGTGCTATAAAAGTAGTACGGCTGGAATCTGAGATGCTTTCTGGCCTGTTTGGAGGTACTGAATGCATGCTGCTGACGTGAAAGCCAGCAGGATCCCACACTGCTCAGCACCTCCAAGCCCAAGGCCACCAAAAAAGGCTGCAGCTTTGTCCTCTCACTGTTCTTGAAGCCACCCTGGATATACTGTACAAAACATCTTGTGCTTTTTGTACCTCATGACAACTTTGCTTTTCTTTTTTGGCACTTGGCAACTATCAAAACCCCTATTCCTAGTAGTTATTAATTGTTAGTGTTTTAATGATGGTGTGTACACCCTGCTGGTGATCGCAATGGCACAGAGTACTCTGTGGAACAGACTGCTGCAGACCTTCATGTTTTAAAATGATTAAGCTTTTTTTCCAAAGTAAGAAAATACTGCACTGGTGGTATTTTGTGGCCAGACTAGGACTGAAATTTAGGTTAGGGAGTACTGCCCTAGTGCAGTAGACCCCACTAACTCCTGATGACAAAGAACGTGGGAATCAAAGACTTACTAATCAACACAATATTATGAATCAACAGTCATAGATTCATCATGTGCAGCCCCTACACTAAAAAGCAACCCAGACGAATTCCTCTCAAGCAGCATTAGAGGCATTCTGTTCTTAATTCATGCCTGTAAACCCAGCTTTTCTCAGTCAGCAGTGCTGACACAGTAAGTCACACATCTCTTATCCATTGTACTAACCTGGCTATCCAGTCCAAGCAACAAAAGCATAATAAAAAAAAGGATTGCCCAAAAGGTGGGCAATGGCATCATGGACACAGCTTTTGGATAGGCAATGAAGGCCAGGCCTGGACCTAGAAAAAGAGAAAATATGGAGAGGGGGAAGGGAAGGGAAGAAAAGTAGTAAGTACCAGCTCTTCGGTAAAGGTAGCCACCCTCAAATTCAGGAATGCCTGGTTCTGTTCAGATAAATCCAAACGCAGCTGGAAATACCAGAAGTGAAACAGTTTGGCTTTTTTATCTGAAATCGAAGCACGCATGACTACAGCAGAAACCACAGGCAAACCCCCGAGGCCAGTGCTAACAGATCTCCAGTTTTAACATCTGTCTCAAACATGCCAATAATGGAAGTGTCCTACACCTGCCCTGCACAGACACAGGACAGTCTTGGGGGCTGGGGGACAAGGGGTGACCCAAGGCAATGGCAGAATCCCACTGCTACCCCACATGGTCATGATGAAGATGATGATGATAAAACTCTTTTGCATGCAGGGAAGGGGACTCTGCTATAAACATTCCCTGGGATCTCCACTAATGCAACCACTGCCTCCCTCTGTATGCAACCTCCAAACCCTGCATGGCTCTTCTAAAGTGGGGTTTGCACATCAAGGAGTTTGCTCCTTCTCTTCTGCAAACCCTCCTTGCTGCACTGAGTGATCAGGCTACTCCTAATTTTATCAACTGAAAATTGAAAAAACTGCTGTTAGGAACCGCTGGGGTGTAAAATCACTCTGGGTAAAATTGATTCCCCATGCTGTTACATTATCTGCCTCTATCCAGGCCAGCCTACATGGACCTGCCACGGTGACACTGAGCATGACCATCATCAGCCCCAGCTGCAGGATGGGTTGCAAATGTAGGAGGACCAACGGGGCTGGGGCTGAGTGCTTGAGGCTGAGTGCCCAGGTTCTCTGCTCTGGAACCCAGAGTGTGGAGTGCTCCTCCCTAGATGGGGTCTCGCCTGCTCTGTGACCAGTTGTCACCCCACTCGTACCCACACGGAGCACAGGTGCAGTGCTCGTCTCCAGGGGTCCCTCACCTGGAGCTGGGTGCTATCAGCTGTCCTTTGGGAGAGCTTTTGTGGAGAGAGGAAGAGCCCTCCACCAGTGGGAGACAGGAACACTGGCAACCCAGCATTTATGGCAGGCTCTCAGAGGAGATGAAGAAATTTGGTGAGGCTGACAAAAAATTCTGAGAGCAGATTTAAATTCAGAGTGAAACCAGGAATGCCTGGCTCATCTGCTTGTTTACTTTGAGGAGCCTTCAAAGTGCCAGTTTTCAAGTGGATTCATGTAATTTTCAGTGGGAAAAGGCATTTTTTAAAGATGTTGCAGTGTGGGGCCAAAAAATTTTATCTGATCTGTATAGAAAAATCTCTAACACTGGTCTTCCTACCTCCCACTTTTTCTTTACAACAAGAAATATGGAAAAAGAAGCAAGAGAAAGAGGTAAAACGAGATGACTTTTTTTTCAAACTAAAGAAAACTTTAAATCACTGAAAATATTTGAACATAAATAAATACAAATTAACCAACAATCAAGCAACTAATTTTATTTCAAATGAAACACAACTAAGATTTTATACGACAGAAGATACCAAAAAAATTGGTGAATGTCTCAAATTTTGGGGGGCTTTGCTTTCTTCCCCCCTTGATTCAGTGGATACAGTAGATCCTCTCTGAGGGAGAGCTGCTACCAGATGGCATTTGCAGCTATCTGTGCAATTGATGAGACAGATGTAAAACTGCTCTCCTCAAAATTTGTTGCAATTCTGTATGCTTTGGCCAGTGAAACTGTTCTTGCACTGTGACACCAACTAACACAAAGTGCTCTAAGCCCTGAGCTAATTTTGATTTTCCTTTGAAACTAAGTGTTGAAATATAGAAAGTCCATGTGAAAGAAAATGTTCCTGGCAAGCCCTCAGTCGAAACATAAATAATCTAAAAATTGTATTTGATTTGAAACCCTGTTGTTTTGAAGGGTGTTTTGCAAAAGTGAAGTACTTGTGGCTGCTATTAAAAGCCAGTGAGGACTGCCATGATCCCAGCCCACGCCCTGGCCAATTGCCATGGAGTGCTGTGGCATGGCTGGAGAGCTGCAGAGACTGAGACCAGGCAGGCATCAGGAAACCCAAGGCACTATCCTCAGACCTGCTTAATCTGAATTTGTTTGCAAATGAAATTATTAAAAAACAAAACAAAAGAAAACAAAACAAATCTTGTGCTGGTTTAACAGTCCTACAAATTGCATGGGTGGTAAAGTATTTTTCCCAGCCAAACAGAGGCCACATGGATTAGACAGGACTCACTATGGTTTTGTTGAGCCCCAACTGCTTTCCTCTCTATCTTTAAAGGAATTCCGGAACAAAAAAAAGCTGTTTGTTAAAAATCTGCTTTCACCGAGGAGTCAGAGAAGTTTGGGTTAACTACTGCGTAAACCTGCTAAAGCCAGTGAAGGCCAGCAGTGACCAGTGCTTTCACTGGGAGCCAGCCCTGGCTGACAAGTGTGTCCCAGGCACATGGCACCAGCACTGAATTTGGCACTGGGAAAAAATGTAGCCATGAGATTCTGCTGTCAGCAAATTTGTTGATGTTCCCATGGCTTTCAGGAGGGCAAACAAATGATGGTATGGATAGGGCAGGAGGAATTTAACACACTGGGCAGAGATGGGGTCTCAGCCCTGCAGACAATGTCTCCTGCCAAGTGCTGTGGCCAAGCAGCAGCACCTCTGCTCACTTTTCCCTGACCCAAGGGACCAGTTCTGACCTTGCATCAAGAGAAACCAAAAAAGGCAAGGCCAGAAAAGAGAGGCTCAAGCACCTGCTGAATCCTTCTGTGCTGAGAAGCAGCAACGAGAACTTCCCCCAGAGCCCTGTGCGGGTCCTGGGACACTCATTCCAGGGGGACTAAGCGTCTTCAGTAGCTCTGCACTTATCCCTCTGAGAAAGGCAGCAAGAAAACACATGGGAAGTGGCTCAGATACTTTTGGATAATTTTAGTAGTCACGTAAAAATGTCCCCTAGGACTTAGCCAAAGACCAGCAGTGACGGGCACCCACTGCACAGTGAGACAGCTGCAATCTCTGGCCATTGGTGACATGGATTTAAATAAAGGAGTAGACAACAAAATAGGCAAAAAAAATCAAAAGCCAAGTTCAGAAGCTAATCAGTGCCCTTGCTGTCCCTATGATAAGCTATTAAACCCCTCCTATAAAAAATTGCTTTTGAGATGTTGAAAAAAGGTTTTGTAAACACTAAGTCTGAGTTAATTTGTGTTTAAACATTACTTAACAATCCAGTGTTATTAAGAATTGTTTAATTCTAAAAATGTCAAGTGACAGGAATGTAGCTGCCTGTATCAGAGATATAATAATAAAAATTAGAATAAATATTGACCAGATGAAAACCTATATGTATAAATACTTAAAAATACTACTCTTGGAATTGATCCACCTACATATAAATAAAATATAGGGCTTTTAACGAGTCATTCTATAGGATTATTCCCTTGCTTCCTGTTACCAAATGAAGCAATCAACTTCTGATCAAAAGAAGCATTATGGCCAAGATTGCTACTAATTGCACTTGCAAGAGCTATGCCAATTGCAGCCACCCAAGAATCCAGTGGTGCCATCAATGTCATTAGTTTTTCATTAGCCCTTGTGAAGTGAGACATTTTTCTTAAAGACTTAACTCCCCGAGCCATGTGAATAGAAGGTATGTTGACCTTTTCATTTAAATAGCATGTTTGCAGAAGAAAGCTTTCAAATACTATGCAGGTGAATTAAAAGTGCTCAAAATTTAGAAAGAAATATCAAAAGTGCACTCAGGTGACATTGTTATTACTAAAATCTGATTAGCTTTAAGCCTTATGGCTGTCAAGGCCTGATTCCTTATTTTTCCATGGTAATTCCCAACTAATCTGTCTGTTCTATGTGAAAAGACATGGTTACACCTGCCCTCATGGACTAGAAATGCACAGAGGAAAAATGTCATGTGTTTTGTTTGAGGTACAGTCACAAGCTATGAGGATTTAGCTTCTACCTCTGCATGCACATAGCTGAATGTTAACGGGAAGGACACTTCTGAAATAAGGGAGGAACCTAAGTCTACATCAGGTTTCAAAATGGACTTTGATAGTTCTGTCAACCTCACCCTGAAGCTACAGAGGACAAATTCAGGATTACAACACCTAGAGTTCCTGCAGGTGAAATGGTCCACAAAATTCTGGAGATAAAGAGTTCTCCAACTTCTCTTGCCTTTTAGTGAGATTTGGGAATGGATGTGTGTGTCCCTTCAACAGGCTGAGGCACTAATCCTACTCTTGTGCTGTGAGCAAGCAAAACTAAGCTATGAAAAATACATAAACACTGGCAATTTGCATTTGAATGAAAATAAAGGTAGTCTGAAAAGAAGGATGGAATAAATTCTCGAATCAATGACATTCTGGACCCTAGATAATGATGTAGTTATCTTAGCTCTAATCTCAACTCAAATGGATTAGCACACTCTAGGAAATGTGTTTGCTGCCCTGTTAATCAAGACAGAGTAAACAGTACAACCCCGGCTAACCCTCACTGCTCTAGATTAAAGCCCAGATCAACAACGTGCTTATTTTTTCTGGCAGTTATGGGAAATGTTGTTCTGTTTTATCACTCAGATGTTAGCTGATTCGGTCTGCAGAACTTTGCTCACACGCTGGGCGGCAGTGCCCACCACCACTGCCACCAACACCATCGTACCTGACTCTGCCACATCAGCAATGTTCACCCCTTGCTCTTGTGCCATGAAGCCCAGGACGGAAAAAATTGCGAAGCCAGACACAAAACTGGTACCACTGTTCAGGCATCCCAGCAGCAAACAGTCCCTAAGTCACACATATGTCATGGAGCAAGTTAATTAAAAAAAAATTAACCCATTGTCCCTACTTTATTTACATCATTTAGCTAAAACACTAAACCCCCTTGGATGGAAACTTGCCTATAGCAGTTGTATTTGTATTTGTTGTAGCTCCCCAGGGAAGTCATTGCTCCTAAGCAGATTGCATATGAGAAGAAGATTTGTGTCCCTGCATCTATCCAGACCTAAAGGGAAAGATAGAAATACTGTTATTACCAGCATTGTCGCATTGCAACAATCAAGGCAAACACATAGTTCAAACTAAGCAAAATCAACAAAATAATTGTTTCCATTGAGGGTGAGAGCTAAAGGACCAGGGAGACAGGGGAAGAGAACAACACATTTGCAAGTTTGGCTTTCACAAGGAAAAGAAAATTGTTAGCATCAGAACCCAGAAGAACATAACCTCTACAATAGTTCCTGTTTCCCCTCCCCAGAGATGCTCAGTATTTCTAGTTTCTTAGTCATTCAGCTGATCCTTCCTTTTGGCACAACAATAAACATGTTTCAGTGCAATAGGAAATACAGAAGTATTTATAACATTGCTCATTTTTCTTGTAACTCATTTCACTTAGAGTCAGCCGACAGATTCCTTAAACTGAGGATGTGAAAAGCTTGAGAAACAGGTTTGTGTCTTTGCTTTGTTTATTTTTCTAGCTTTCTGGTTGTTTTTTGTACCTGTTCAAATGTGAGATAAAAAGCCATAGGGGTGGGGGGAAAACAAGCAAAATACAATGCACTTT
Organism: Platysteira castanea; assembly: GCA_013397175.1. Classification (NCBI taxonomy): domain Eukaryota; kingdom Metazoa; phylum Chordata; class Aves; order Passeriformes; genus Platysteira; species Platysteira castanea. Next base: position 463,732 of record VYXC01007581.1, on the reverse strand, counting down.
ATAAGATACATATCTGATCTTGGTCTCATGATTCTTTGTCCCGATTACATTAAAAGAAACACATACAGAGCGCAATAACCGTACACTATGAACTTCTTGGCTGGTAAATACATAGCAAACTATCAAAACACATCCTCTAAATCCCATCTGTTCTCTTCTTTCTGTGAATTCAAGTCTGCTAACACCAGTGGAAACCACCAAGGAGTCTGAGTAAGTGAGAACATAGACTGAAGACCATTACCTCCTCCCTCCCACCATCACTTCCCAGCACCTTGCTGACTACTGTCTCCTCGGAGTGATGCTTTTGCTAGACCGTGGGTGGGAGCCGGCTCGCTCGCATGAACCTCTCCTACATTATCTGCTGACACTCTGGTTAGGGCTAACAGGAGATCATAAAAATGATAGAGTCTCATAAAAAAAGATTAAATCATAAAATATAATGTCTCCTGTGAAAAGGGTGTCTTGTAAAAGAGGGCAAGACTAGAGAACGAACCAAATTTTCACCATGTTTCCTTCAATTACACTCTTCCTTCTTCAGTTCTTTAGTGACCATTGGAGTTTTGTTTTAACCAAATATTCATTAGAAAGAAATAGCAAAGACAGATGTTATTTCCTATCACTGTGACCAATATTTTATTATTTTCAAAGATCCCTTGTTTTCTTTTTTTTCAGGGGGGAATATTGTACTTTTTTTTCATTTCTCACATGAACACTATTGGCTGAAACAATGCTGATCTGCTCAAGTGTCCCACACTTGCATTCTGTGAGCACAGACAGAATTTCTGTCTATACAGAAAGAGTAAGTCTGGCTTCCACTAACTAGGGCTAAGCAAATAGTAGTTCCTGTGCCTCAGAAAGCATTTTCTCCACCTTTGTCTGGGTTTTCATTCTTCTATGATTATATTCACTTCTCTCCCAATCTCCTCCTATTGAGCAGTGGGAGATAAGTGCCACTGGTACTCACAGTTGTTGTTTGTTGTTCCATCTGTGAAGCTCACGTGTCTCTCCTTTGAAACTAAAGACTATCCTCATTAAAAAATGCATCTCCCTTACCTTACCAACAAGAAAGCTGAGATTGTATAACGGCACAGAGTCTACAGCCTCAGAGTCCTTTGACACAAAAAAAATACACACGCATACACACACAAATATACACATGGAAAGATGCATTAACACATTTAACAGTGACCTTCTCAAGCAGATGTCTGCAAGATATAACCCAGCATTAACATTCATGCTATATCTGGACCTCTAAAGACAGTGGAAAAAAAATTGATTGCCATTATATCAGCACCATCACCCTTCACTATCCCCCTTTGCACAGGAAATCATCCCGCTCCCCACTCCTGGTTCTGTACCTGTGGGTCAGCTAACCGTGAGATATCAGGGTAAAGATAAAACTTGATGCCTTCTGCAGCTCCAGGCAGGGTCACGCCACGGATGAGTAGAACAAGAAGCATGATGAATGGGAATGTGGCAGTGATGTACACTACCTGGAAGGAGGAAAAGAAAAAAGGAAAATTTAGTCTGTGGCAGCCAAAGCTCCAGAATGAAGAGAGCTCTAACAATGGGAGTTCAAAGCCCCCTCATACCTAAAAAGGGCCCAATCTGAGTTTCTGCGTGTACTTTTAGTTTAATGGTCTTTAACACCCTATTTCCTTAGGCCTGAAGACAATGGATGGATCCCCCCAGAGGCCCCAGTCAACGGTCAGGTCACTTAGACATGATTTTATACAAGTCAGGACTTTTGTTCAAATTCTGCCTTTGTGCTGTTTGTCCTCCTCACATGACAAGTGCACCTCTGCCAGGGAAGTGAAAAGGTTTCCTCACTGAGGCCTCCTGAAACATTATTACCTCATTCTTTATTGGCACTTTGAAACTTACGAACTGCAAACTGTTTCGCAAGCTCTGCTGCTACCTCTGACCTTGCTGTGCAGCCCCACTACTGCTCCTACATTCAACTTCACCAGGGACTGTGCTCAGAGATTAATGTAATTTAGTCCGTGCTCCCCTGTGTCCCTTCCCATCTCCTTGAACACACCAAGTCTTTCAGGTTGGCATCAGCCTCAACAGTGGTAATTTCCAGTCCTATAACTTCATTCTTGCCCTTGCTGCCTATTCAGCAACATCATTATTGGAAACTAAGGCTCTATTCATCCAGTTCGAAAATATGTCTTCATTATCTTTAACCTCTATTCCCACTTTCTTTGAATAACAGCCTACTTCTTCTCTTCTTGTTATCTCCTCATTCATTTGATGAAAGAGCCCTTTGCTTTCATCTCCAGCACGAGGGTTAATTGAGCTTGCATTTGGACAGTTCTATCTTTAGACTCACACTTTTTGACCTCTAACATTTTGCTTTCTTTGCTCATCAGTGCTTTCTCTCATTTTTTATGTAACTGCTGTGCTTCAGTCACTACTGTCCAAGAAAGGGCATTTTTCTTGGAGTCAGATGATTCCCCCAGGTAATTACAGTTTGCTGCCATGAGTTAAAATGTATTTTTGTTTTCCAGAATTTGCTTAACTACTACAAAGCTCCCAGGATGCTCCATTTTTCTTCTTAAGTGTGTCCTCTGAGAATAATGAGGAGAACTCAAAGCCTGCATTGCCATAATAATTCACAGAGCGGGGCTGATTTCATAGAATGAAAGGAAATTTTTCATACATGTCCTTTTAATTCTCTCTTTGAATTTTCTGTGTATTTTCCACTGACAAATAACATGTATTGCACATCAGCCTAGTTTCACTAAAACCAGGATAAAAGGGGGATTTCTGCACCTTCTTATTTTTTTAAAATAAGCCAGGCTTATGAAAAAAATCAATGTTTTCTTACAAAAAAAAAAACCACCACTTTGAGGTATTTACAGGAACTGAATGAACAAAAACTCACAGAGGGGTCTTTGCACGGCAGGTAGAAATTCTCTCACAATGCTGCAGGAGTTTTTAAGACCAAGTACATTATCTAAACCTTAAATATAACTAATATTTTTCATCATGATTTCATGTTTATTTGTTCAATGCTTTACTAAAAGTTTTAAAAACTACATCTTCCGCTACCCCCACTTGCTCTCCAAAGAGCCATTAACACACTGGAAAGAAGGGAAGTGCTATAAACAACCCTCTACTAAAGTAAACTAGACTTCTCAAATAATTCAAGTCGTCCATTAGAGTTTACAGTTTACTTTTGTTTGACCCCAAAGTTAATGGAGTCAACCGGAGATTTTCCAATGGTTCTGTTGGTCTTTGGCTCCACACCCGCACGAGCTCTGATGCCGCCGAGAGCGGGGAGTGAATTCCTAACAACCGCCCTGTTTTAGACATGAGACCATTTTGCAGGATTTTCAGGATTTGCAGAGAACACAGATTTTTAGATAACTGATTTTAACAGACCTGTTTTCAACCTGTTATCGTCAAGGGAGTGGAAATAGGGAGCTTGGAATGCCTCTCTGTGCTACCGCAGCCTTTACTGAGCAGACACCAGGGTTGCCAAAGATGCTGCAGAAATGTTCACTGCCGTCCTGCTGCTGCAGGAGATTTACTGCATCCACCTTTACTATAAAACTTGTACAATCTCCTCACTGAGTCACATCAATCAGAGGGAATAGAGAAACAAACCTTTTTGTTGTCAATGTGTGCTTTAGAGGGGTGGAAGCTGTTCTTCGGGGGAAAGGTGGTGGGAATTTGGGGTAAGGCACCAGCTTTTTAATGAGGCTCACTGATAAAAATCACAGAAAGCAAGGCAGAAACTGCAGTAAAGCAAGCGGTTTAGTCGACAGTGGAACTGATGAGGTCTGGCTTCCTACAAAGTTTTGTCTCCTGGTTGATTCTGCAGCATGCAATAAGGTAAAACTGCTAAATGATGTTCTCTCTGCAGCTGAGGCACTTGGAATTTCTCCCTCTGACTTTTCTGGGGACTCAAAAAAGATGAGTTCATACTGCGGCCCTTTTCTTAGGAAGGGCACTAACGGGGTCACTTTCTTCCACCTAGTTGAGAAGAAATGTGGGGAACTTAGTACCTTCAGATCCCTCCTCCTCTGTCAGACTTACCAGAACACTGCCTCAAGCAACAAGTTTGAAAGTGAAGAATTACACAAACACAATGACTTCAAACCCCATGAAAATAGCTATAAAAACACTACTGAATGCAAGGGGGAATAATATTATGCTTCACACTAAGTGACTGACCAAGACTGGAGTAGGATGTTCAGGAGTAATGCAACTGTTATCCTTTACAGGAAAACATGTTTCTGAAGAGCATGCGATGGGACGAAACCCATAAGCTATGTAGGATCTTTGTTAGCGACAATGCTCCTGAACGAGTACCTAAGTTTAGTCTTGTGTGTCGGCACAGAGCTCTTCCGTAAGCAAGTGACATTTCAAAAATGCTGTGCATCCACCAGTTTCCACTGCCCTAAAACATCCCTACCACAGCTATGTTAACATCCATCCTGCTGCACTGGAATGAACTTGACTGGAGTGAGAATACAGACACGCAGTGCAGAGCACCACCCATCACAAGCCTGAGACCTTCTGCACTCATGACATCAGTGGGATGCTCATCCCCTGAGAGCCAAAGTGGTGCCCAGTCCATGCCAGTATCTGGTTCTAGATGCCCTTCCAGTAATGGCTACTTGACTCACAGGCATTTTGGGCATTGGTAATGACTTTCAAAATCAGTTAAATATGAATTATTCTCTTACTCAGTGCAAAAATACAATTTTTCCAGGAAATGGCGAATATCTTCAAGAACAGCATTACTTAGTATTCCTAACATCTCTAACTACAGTGATTATAGAATGGGTAAAATAGCACTTACTTTCCCAGTGGATTTGACTCCTTTCCAAATGCAGAAGAAACATATCACCCAAACAAGGAGGAGACACAGTGCTAGATCCCACTTGATAATACCAATATCTTCAATTCCCGAGGACAAGCTCAGCACATTGCGCCTGAATATTTGAAAGGAAACAAAACAAGAGAGATGCAGGAGCTCAGTTGATGCAGACTCTGGTTGTGACGGCTGAGAATACATGATGGTGTGCAGGGCAGCTGAGGCACAGACAGATCTCTGCTCTCAAAACACTTGCTAAGTTAGTGACCAAAACCGTGCTTTTCAACCCTTCATGTCCCCTGTATCTGTGGGACTCCTTAATCCAATACACTACAGAACATTTAAAACATCTAAGCTCTTGTTAGCAGCCCATGACCACCCCAGTATGAGATTAAAAAGTATTTGCTCTCTTGAAGATCCAAGACCAACTCTCCCCAGTGAAGCTGCCTGGCAGCAGTACACGCCATGTCTCCATCATGGACATTTGCAGCTGACCTGTGTCCACATGTTTCTGCTCCTTTTCAGTTCATTAGCAAGGCTGCCACGAGGAGGAAAGGGAAGAAGTAGTGCAGGGAAGTGTCAGACCATGCAGCTTTGCAGGGTGAAGGCTGGAGTCATCTGTTCCCCCCTTGAGGCCCCCCAAACAAACACTGCCTGGGTGCTGCCACCTGCCCTGCGCACCCCCAACACCAGGGTCTCATTTAGCTAACACCAGATTATTTGGGAACACTTACTCTCTCACTTAGGCTAATAAATAAAAAGTAATGCCTGAGCTGTGTCTTAAGGTGTTGTATTGCACTAACCATTAAAAGGCTCTGATCCAAGTGGGAAATATTCATTAAGGCTTCTCTCTTTTCAAAATTCCCATGGCTTATCATTAAATACTGAATTTAAACTATTTTAAAAATAATTTCATGCAACATACACAGTCCTCACACACTTCACAGACCTCACACTCAACACTTCATTTGTCAAATATGCAAAAGAACAAACTGTTTCTTACTGTTCACTGAGCTAAAACTCCTCTGCAAATGAACCCAGTAAACTCTGAAGAGTTTCTGTAAGGTTTTTTTAGTCAAGGAAAAGTTTGACCTCAAGTACGACAGACTTGCCCCAAGACTACATAAGTGAACTTGCTACCTAACAAATTTTTTATTAATTATTAGTTAAATTTTATTTTCAGACAGCTGTAAAAGTCAGGAACTTTCATTCACCTGAGTCGTGGAGAGCAGAGCCCAGAGCAGTCTGGGTGCTGTACCGGGTCAGGCCCATGTGTGTGGTGTGCCCAGCTTTGCATGGGGATCCAGAACAAGACAGACCACTGGGGTTTGGTTTTCCCCTGAACTAATGATTTTTTTTTTTTTTTTTTGCTATTACCATGGAAATAATAGTGAATGAAATCACTGGTGGAAAATTTGCAATTAGTTTTTGGAAAAAGCCCTGGGTCGATCAGTTTAATAGGACTCAAACCCTTGCCCATCTGTTTTTGCATCTCTGTTTGCCAAACTCACTTGGATTACCTGTGTGACCATGTTCTCACACCAAAGGCTTTATTCTCTCTGAACGCGTGTGTATTTTGTTATGGCAAAGGACTAATGGCACCAGACAGGGTAAGTCTGCCCTAATCAGCACAGCTATTCAACAGTTATGAGAAACCTCTCAGTAATGAATATTTGGCATAAAGTTGCAGTCCTGCTTCACCTGAGCCTAAAGAAACAAAGGAAAAACCTGCTGTGCATATACAAAAGAAGAAAATACATTTATAAGATGACAAAGTTCAGCCACAACCTTCTGTGCCTTTTTAAAAAATAGATGGCAGTTTTCCAATCAAAGGGGCAGTTTGTATTAAAAAGGCAATCTATAGAGCTGGCTCTCAAGAAACCATGAATAATTAACTGCAAATGCCTTTTGGAATAGGGAGCTTTATTAATGCATTCAGCTAAGACTTCTCTGCTTTTTACCATGGAACTAAAAACAAATGGCCATCTCTCCTAGAGTCTGCCCCAGCAATTCTTTCAAGATTTTTTGGAGGACACCCCAGTGGGCTACTGAGAGCCAAATATCTTATTTTTCTATGTAAAAAAGTAAGATGTCTCACTTTTCTCTGTGAGGCAGGAAGCACCCTATGATGCACCGGTCTTCTCTGTCCAGGGTTATCCCATCTCACAAAGACTGACTACCTCAAGGAATACACTCAGAATCATCAGGGGAGCTTCAGCATTACAACTGTTTTATGAATTCTAGCCCTACATATTTTTGCATAAGCACTCCACCTGGATTTGTGACCCTGTAAATTCAAGTTCAGGAAGGAGCATGAGCTGGGCTGTGCTGATAACTCTTCAATTTTGTTACGTAACCCCCATGCTACAGAGATTCAGCCAAGCCCACTCAGTTACCTTCACACCACTCACACAGGGAGTTGTTACTCATTCAGATTTATAGTCTTGATGCTGTCATTAACTGTCACTCATATATAATCAATGGGAAACAGGCTGGGGCTGAGTTTGCTGTAAACAGGAGTTCTTGACCCTTGAACACTAATATGTTCTAGTGTGTGCAATACAGGAACGTAACAGGAGCTGTAACTGGCTCTACAACATAAACAAAAATAAAATGAAGAGAGTTATGCAATCCTTGAGGGATATTCCAGCTCATTAATCAAGTGAATGCAGACAGGACCTTTCAAACCAGGAAAGGTGAAGCACCCTTTCATGTTGGATGGACAAGAACAATTAACACTAAAGAGGTTGTACAGAAGAATATTAAAAGGAGAATATGAAACAACTTTTGAAACTCTCAAGTTTGCCCTTAGAGGCAGAAACAGCTGCTCTAGATTTTGTTTAGTTTTTTGTGTTGCTCCCTTTAGGATTACATGCCGTTAGCATGTGATGGTCTTTCTTGGGATTTGGACGAATAAAGTCTGCTGATTACCAAATATTTATAAACACTTGGCCAGCACCAGACAATCAGAGGTTTTGTTCAGCCTTAATTACCCTATTACACTTATCCCTTATGTATTAATATGTGTGTAAGCCTTTAAGGTTTTGGACTTCCAAACAAAATCTTCAGAAATAAGACCTGAAGCATGTGATACCAAGAGGTAAGTCTTCTGATATAAAGCCTGATTTTCTTAACCCCCTTTTATTGCTGCCCAAGGAAGCATGTGATTTGCACAGAACATTAATTCAAATGAACTGAAATGTCAGGCTGCACTATGCGTCCAGCCAGGCTGAGAAGTTCAACATGAAGAGGTTGATGCATCAATATGGTCATTTATACCTGGGCAGCACTAGTTTTACAAAGCAATACTGATGAGGACACTACATAGATGTCCCACAATAAAAATGGCATTGGGTTTCAGAAACCAAATACTCACAAACCTCTGAATTAAACTGGAATTAATTGTGCGACAAAGCAGATGGATATCTTCGGTTAAAGACTAAGTATTTACCTGTCCTTTCAATGTTGGTAGCTGGCTGGCTGGCAGCCAGCATTGTCTATGGCGTCAAGGTATCTGAAAGTTCTTAGAACTATTTTAAATTTCAGAATTGTAAAGAAGAGCAGCATGGCTGGGGAAAAAAAGGGATATTCAGTACTTGCACCATGTAAAAGCTATGCTGCTTAAATTACAACAGAGCTGCATGATCTCTGTTCTTACTTGAAGACATCAATAGTTATTTATGCAGAGAACAGCTATTTTTAATACTCCTCTAAGTGTCATGACTCCTGAAGGCAGCTTGCTCTGTTAAGGGCAGTTTTGCCCATGATGAAACCGTGAGTTATGGGCAGTATGTCTGTCCTAGTAGGATTACAGAGCCAAACTCCTCCCTAGCAAGACTCCAGGGAAGAGTTCAGCTTACAGTGTCTAAAATGGTTGAGGACACAAGCTAAAGTGGCTGCAAAGTGCAGGGAGAGCTACTCCAGGAGCACTAATCACTGAGTAACCTTTGCTCCAACTCTGCTACAGACACAGTGAGGGCACAGCTGAGGACAGGAAAGTGTGTGAGGATCAAGGATTTGTTGTCCAGCCTCAGGCACCACCAGCCTGACTACATCTACAGGAGGATTTGGCTCAGCTTGCAGGGGAGTTTTCTGACTTGGTCTCTCTTAGAGGGAAGTTAACTAAAAGATCCATCACTAACGTGATCCCAGAAGGACATCATTCCCTTAGCCCACGGCTGCCCTGCCATAACGCCCTTTATCACATACCTGCTATGTTGTTACTCACAGAGAGCTCTGCTGTTCCCCAGCGCGCTGGAGCCCTCACTCTTGTACAATCCCTTTCTCAGCCCCCAGCCCCTTCCCCTTCTGTTATGGTATCTTCAGTCTCCTGAAGTGGACGTGCTGCCTGGAGCCCAGGGAGCCAACTTGGTCCAGGGAGCTCAGGAGCCCAGGGAGACAAATCATCCTGCCCAGGGGCCCAGGGAGACAAATCTGTGCAGTAGAGGAGTAGGAGCTCCCAGTGCAGCAGGACAATCCCATGGCCACATCAGGAGCCACAAAGCTCACAGCTGCCCCCAGGTACAAGAGGACTGTCAGCAAAGTTACAGAATGAAACCGGTGATGAACACAGTGCTTTGGGAGTCTGGGGGAGCAACTACTTCAGGGCCAGCACTGTGGACTCTGCTTCCTTGGGAGGCCTTGAGAAGACCTTTGAACACACAACCAAACCAGACACTCATTTGGATTCAAGGCCTTCAGTCCCAAGTCACTGTGGGAGAGTCCAAAGGAGTGAGAGCTGCTTCCTCTTCTACTGCAACTTGCCTCTAAGTTCCCCCAAAATATCCAAAGGTACCATTTAACAATTGTTCTCCAACTTCCTCCATACTTACAAGGGACAAAAGTCACCTGGGAAAGCAGCTGCCCCTCAACATGGAAACACAGAGCTTGTGGTGAAAACGCTGCTCTCACAGCCTGCACCCTGCCCCTCACACCAGCCACCAGAGCCTGCTGACGAACTACCAATCCAACCTTGAATACCAAGATTCAATCTACCTCTTCGTATTTTGACTCTTGTGTTACAAATTTTAGGACAGTTCCTAAGACTATTCTTTTCTAAACCTAATGCCCGCCAAACATCTTTGCATGAACATGATTCCTGCTGGGGCTTTGGCTGATGCTTATTTTTAAAAATAGAGAAAGAGGTACAGGTTGATCAGAGATGAAGCTGCACTTTAAACATGCTGAAAAAGCCAAGCTGGGCCAGAAACTGATTCTACCCTTAAGTGACTATCTGAGCAAGCAAGCAAGCAAAAAAAGAATTATTAATAAACTATTTGTAGATACTTTGGATTTAAGTTTCCCTACAGGTGTCTTCCTCTGCTGCTGTGTTTTGACACTTATATAAACACACAGAGTTTTGAGGTCATGCCTGTTCAGAGATCATGTTATGCAATGTGATTTAAAACTTGAAAAATAGAGAAATGAGAATAAAAAGCTTACGACTGATGAAATTCAGGCATCTGGCAAAACAGTCTCCTCAGAGACTGCAGAGAAAAACGTTGTAACAGAGATGACCTGAGAAACCTGGAGTACAGGACAATGTTCACCACCTCCGTAAGATTTATTACTGAGGTCAAAGCCTTACATTGTTGTCAGACCAAAAAGAGATGTGTTACAGCTTCACAAAGTGTACTGCAAATGCTAACAGCTGGGGAAGAGGCAACCGCAAAGGTGATGATTTGTCACTGCTTCCACTGTAAATCCCTGCTATCAGGGCATCTGCAGTGACTTGTTTGTGTTCTCCTGCTTCACTCAGAGAATCCAGCCAAGAAGGAAACAAGTTTTCTTCCAAAGAAGAAGCTGTACTGGGCTTTTAGAACTCCCTGTATAGTCTAGGATAAATACATCTAACACCTTCCTCCACCACTCCCAGACTTACCAGTCAGTCTCAAGATAGGTGAGAATGAGTAGCACACCCTGGTCAAACAACTGACACCCAGAGCAATTTTCTTTTCCTATCTAACACTCCCCACTGGGCTTCCATAAAATCTCAGGATTGACCTCTGGCATGCCATTGAAAGCTCCCTGAAGACACCATGAAGAGGGGCTACTTACTCCCAAAACTCTGTGACAGGAGAGGTGAAGTTAGTGGCATTCAGCGATACCCAAAGCGTTTTGTTCTTCCTGAGAGTGTCTTCCACGCAGGTTGGTGTGTTCCACTTCTGGTGGCAGTGTGCCCATGGCAGGACACTCTGGAATGACTGGAACAGGTAGTAGAGTCCCCAGGCCAGGATCACAATGTAGTACACGTTCAGAAGGGACACAATCACTATGGAAGCATAACCAATTCCTGGCAAGAAGGGGAAAGAAAAGAAAAACGTGCAGGTGTGACAGCTGCTGCACCTTGTGATCTCCCGAGGCTGGTGTCATTCCGACTGCATTGTGGGGTTGTATCCCGCCCTACCCTACTGTTGATGGAAACTCAGCTCAACCACACATAAGCACAGACCTGACACCATCTCTGGCACTCAGGGCCGAGTTTCTAGCTATGGTTTGCTGACACTGAGGGGAGGACTGCAGGATATCTACCCAATTTAACACTAACCCAGCTATTTCAAGTTTTAGTAGAGAGAAGTCAAGGCATCAGGCTTTGCTTGCTTGCTACACCATTTCACTGCTTAGGTACCTATGTGGGCAACCTCATTCTTGCCACACTGTCCTCCAAGCCAACTTTCCTGGCAGCAGCTTGGCTGGACAGTCCCTGCACCACTCACTTATCAACTGGCTGGGCTCAGTCTATGTGGAGAAAAAAAAAAAAAAAAGGCATTTCTTGAATGAGTTAAAAAGGAATCAATGTGAAAGCAGTTGTTTCTGCCCCAATCTTACTTGTGTAAAGGAAGCATGGTATTTGTGGCTCTTATGGTTAACTGAATCAATCTCTGCTTACACAGTTTACCAGTTATGAACCACAGGCAAAATAAAAATACTTCCTTTAAAAATTTAGAACTGTCTCTTACAAGAACCTATGAGGCTCCCTTTGACATCACTCTGATGGATATTCCAGCACTTGGGACATCTGCCTCACATTTTGCAGTTTAAAACCTTGTTGCAGCAGGAGTCTTTATCACCAGAGATTAATTTCATGTCAGATGGAAACAAGCAGAGCAAGTTCTATTTGTTCTGTACATCTGCATTTCTTTCAGCATATACTAGTCATATTAGCTACACTTTCTCTTTATGGATGCCTGGGAGATTGCTATTTAAACAAGGAACATTCCTTCTTCCTCCTCCTCAAAAAAAAAAAAGTTTTCACAAAAGTGGGAGGAGGAGGAAGAAAATTAAGCTAAAGTAGCACAATTACATCAGCTTCAGCAGCATTTTGAGTACTAGGTGGGAGTATGAGCCTCAGAGAAAACCCCCACTCCTGCTTGGGGTGACATAAGGGGAGAGAGATGCCTGGAACAGCAACAGTGGCAGAGCTAGGGACGTGCCAGTGTGAAGCGCCCACTCCTCCCAAATGGGATTTGAACAGGGCCACATGTTTAGTGTAGTTATTCTGCCTGTGCTGTCCGGCTGTAAAGGGCAATCTACACACAATCCAGGCATCCTCCATCATTTTTCTAACCTTTCATTTTTCCTTCTAGTTAACTTCCAGAACTTCATACTGTTTCTGTGAGAACTCAGCAGGCAAAGGCCCTTTGATAATATCAGACCAACATTCGCCAGGACCTGCTCAGTTATGATCAAAGCCCTGCTCCTGAATTCAACCAAAAAGTGCTATCCAGGTTTTGACTGTATCAGTAGCAGAGGGATGATGCCAATGGTAAGCTTTCACATGGAAGAGGGATTTTGATTTCCAGACCAAAATAACATTTCAAAGACGGTTTCATTAATGCCATCTAGCCTTCCAAGACAATGCTTTCTCTGATACCTGTAAACAAAATGTGCAATTGCCTTAAAAGGCGTAATATGCAATTTCTTTCTTGGTTACTGACAGTTTTGCCAGTTAACAAGTTGATAGCATCAAAATCAATACCTCACTTTGTCCTTCAGACTCTCTGACTTCTACCTTTCCAGGAACCAGTATCATACCCTGAATTACTAGAGCAAATAGCCGAATTAATGGACATGAGGGGAATAGTGCTGCTACATATTGTTTACAGAAGTGTCTTTGAGCAATAAAGCACAACAAGATGTACTAACCAGTGAAAATAGGGCAGATCTTCTCCCAGCATGTAATTCCACCTTCGGAGGTATACTGTCCTAGCACCACCTCCAGGAAAAACACGGGAAGACCGCCCCCAAACAGGAAAATGAAATAAGGTATAAGAAATGCACCTGTAGAGAAAATACAACAGTACATAATGAGATGAAATGAATGAACTTACACAAGATCATCTGAAAAGTAGCAACAGGCACATATAAACAAAGAAACATATTTGATATTTTAAGTATGAAATAATCTTATTCTGGGGTATTTTCCCTCATTTTCTCTGCAAAAAGGATGGGTATAGGCTGGAAAGGGCATTTTCTTACTTCTTTAAAGTGAATATCTGCAATAACAATGGCAGATTGTTAGGCACACAACAGTTTCACATGGCTCAGATTGCTCTTATTCTGAAATCCCCTGGTCTGAAATCCTACTGGTCTATATTAATAGTGTATCTTTTGGTTAAAACTCAGACTCAGTTGCAGCAGAAATAAAAGAGCAGGAAAGGTTCAATAGCATAACATTTGAAATTGCTGGGGTTTTTCCCTAGTAAAGTTTTAATAAAAACTATTCAATGATGAAACAATCTCTCCTGAAGATGGGTGACGAAGGCAGAAAACAGATGTATGAACATTCTTCTTAAAAACTGGATGAAGGCAGTGAAAAATAGTGAGCATAGGACAGACAGACAGATTCCTGATTATGGAATAAGAACTCACCTCCGCCATTTTTGTAGCAGAGATACGGGAACCGCCAGACGTTGCCTAAACCAATGAATCCACCTGCCACAGACAGCAGGAAGTCGATCTTGCTCGCCCACTTCTCCCGCTGGGGTGGCTTTCCCTCAGCCTCATCCTCAGGCCGTGTCCCCGGGCTCTTGCCGGGGGAAGGTTTGAGGATGTCCTTGTGGAAATCTTTCAAGCACTGAAGCTTTTCCTTTGTTGCCATATTTCTGCTTTCTACGCAGAAAAAGAAAAAACAAAAGAGGGGTTTATTAAACAGTCTTTTCTAGCAGAGCTCTCTTAACACTGCAAGAACTTTTTAGCCAAACTCCTTCCATACAGTGCTGTTTATCAAGCTGAGATAGGAAAATACATCTGACGGCTCCACTGATCAGGAGAAACAAAGGCCCTCTGACTGTGTGGTCACCTCTGCAGCCAGAGCAGTGCAGGGCACTGTGAAGCTCTGGCACTGCTCACTGCTGATCTGCTGCCTGCAGGGAAGGGGTGCCCCAGGAGTGCTCCCCGTGCTGGGTTCAGCATGTGGTACTCCTGGGCAAGTGTCTCATGCTGCTTCCATGCCCAAAATACAGTACAAATAACTGCATCTGGCTCCTTCTAAAATATTTATGTGAAACACAGAATACTAAATCTCATCTTTCCAGATAAAACCCATTCTTCCACTTCCCAATAACCTGAGCGATCCTATATTATTTACTGCCTGCAATTTCCATTCCCTGAAATATCATAAAGCTTTCAGAAAACTATACATTCATAAAATCTGAAATGGAAAGTCATTTGTTCTAATCAACCTGCAGGAACTGAAGGAATCTTTTCAGTTCATTCCATTTTCATAACTGCACTGTGTTCCCTTGACATCAATAAAGGGACAAAAATAAGCCTTTATATTCAATTATTGTGAAATGCACACCCATGCAATGGAACAGTTTGCTGAGAATGATGGCTCCTTAGTTAATTAAAAGTCAGTGGCAGAAGATATTAAATCGTAGCTGATTTAATAATTTATATATATAATTTATTATCAAAATCATAGGCATACAAAAATAATAACAGAAAGAATTATTCTAACAAGTGCCTTTTTAACCAAGATTTTCTAATAAAAACAATTTAGGAGTAACTCATAGCTTTTATGTTAACTGAGATCTCAGGCATATGCGGCCAATTCATTCCCCACATAACGCAAGTGACTTCAGCTGGATCTGACCAGTTATTTTTGCATACTGTTTTGATACTGAAATTTTCACCAGAACCAGGCAAACCAGCAAGTTTGTTCCAGACCACAACCATTTGCCGCTTGCACATGTCATTACGAGTGCACATAAAAAAATCATGCTGCAGATTATCCTGTTTGATAGCTGCCAACCTCCTCCATACCTGCACGCTGGTTCTGATTTCTAACCTGATTGAGCTCGTGGCAGTGACCCGCAGACTGAGCTGACATTAGCTCTGCAGGAAGTTTTTAATCCGAACATGATTTTGAGATAGATATGCATCACTGTACCTGTAAATCTTTCCATCCACCACGGAAAGCTTCAGAGGGCTAACACTACCACAAACCACAGCAGCTCCACACTCGCCCTGCTGGCACATCGGTGGCCTTTGCAAAGCAGGCACTGCGACAGCAGCTGCCTGTCAGGCCGTGATCTAAAGAGGGACTTTAATCTCCACAATGTTAATCATTATGACTTTCTACTAGTTTTTAAACAAGGCCACTGGTGAGTGCACTGGATGACACGAGCACTGCAATACCTCGTGGTCAACAGCAGAGAGAGCTCACAGAAGGAGAAAGTGAATCACAGGGTGATGGACCATCACCAGTGCAGGGGGATGAAAGCAGGACGTATTTCACTAAAATATCTCCTGTTGGTCACTGTTAGAGACATGGTATGAGATAAAGCAGTGCAGTAACAGAATAAAAATGGCAGGGGCACCTCTCTAACAGTCCTTAGGCACTTAGCTGCTTTTGGGGCTTAATTCACAATAGCTAACTTGAGTTGAGTATCATGAATGGAGATTAATGGAGGTGCCTCTAAAAGGGATTCACAGCAGCTTTAACCTCCCTGAGACATCTGCATCTCACTCCAAAAATCAAACAGGCACCATCCTGCATACACCCCTGGAGTGATCTCTTGAGGGAGAAAAAAAAAAAAAAGTGGATGCAACTGCTTTTCTTCAAAGAGATACCTACAAGGTGGTTGATGTCCTGCTCTCACTGCAACAGCTACCAGACATGGAGAAAAAGTCACTTTTGCTTTCTTTTTGCTATTTGTGCTGCTTGAATCCCTATCTTTCATCTTGCAGGAGGATGTCATAACCATCAGGCAACAGGCTATTCTGGGGTGAGGAATGGGGGGTATTCGGATCGTCTCAGGGAAGCTGTTCTTCACAGGGGTTATGGAAACACTCATCAACAGAGAGAGAAAGTGTGCAAGAGAGTCTCACATCTAGTGTTTAGTATATCCTCTTATTTTTCACACAATTTTTTGGTGAACTGGTGGGACAGCCATATACCTGCTTAAGAAGGCACAGAAATATATAGATTTATAGTTCCCTGAAGGATTAGGTTTGAAATAGGAGCTTAACTGCTCCCCATGGAGACTGATACTGGAAATACCTGGAAACAGAACCCTGGGAACACAGGCTCCCCTTATGTAAAAAAAACCAAGGGGACCTGCAGCATTAGCCACCTCTAAAAAAACTCTTCACGACTGCAATTTTTTTTCAATCTACTTTTATCTTGTGACACAGAATTCTTTATTTTTTTGCCAGCTCTAATCCTCTTGCCTGCAGATTTACTCTGACCCAGGTGTTAGTTCTACCCAGAGTTTGCAAGGCTGACCAGTTGATTGTACTCTGTAAACCCTGACTCTCCCCGGGACAAGGTGATCACCTTGTGGTTTGTCCCAGTTACCTGCACACAAAATGTGAAATGGTGCCTTCCAGACTTCTCTGTAACTGAGTGGAACTGCATTATAAAATGGGACTTCTAATTTGTCTCAAGATACCTCAAATTAATGGCCGTGCCTGCAAACCTAATTAGTGAGCACAAATTTTGCTTCAGCCTTAGCTGGAGTGTGATGACGATTATGATCTCTCCCTTAGCCCAGGAACCCTAAGGTCATGCTTGCTTTTGGGGTTGTTTCACTGTACAGGTGGCAGAAGATGAACCACCGTAACTTTGGTGCAAGTCACCAGCTCTCAACAGTGGGGCACACTACCTATCCAAGGTTTGCACAAAATTAGTAACAGCCCAGCTTTACAGTGTATAGACTTGCTAAAATCCCAGTTGTGTCTGGAGGGCCAGCAGCTGTGGCTGGCAGGCACGTACGGTCCACCAATACCACAGGAACTGTTGCTAAGAGGCCACCTGGGACTGTGGTCCCAGCCCATGTCACGTTCAAGGGATGTAGGATTTATCCCCCTTTGCTGCCAACCATTGGTGTCCACCCAGCCATTCCCAATTACAGGAACTGTCTACAAAGGCTGCAAGGGTGGGGGGTACGGGCGATTCTCCCTGGCAAAGAAAAGCCAAGAAAACTAAGTTTGTTTAGTGAAAGGCATTGTCTTTTTCCTTAATGGGGTTGGAGTTTCATTTCCTTTAGCTATGTCCCACTGGGTGAGGTTAAAATGGCTCTTAAGGGAAATAGTCTGACAGAGATGCTGAAACAATATGTTGTCACCGCCCAGGTCAGAACCAGAGAATAATAGGTTATTTTTACTGTATCACTTAGTGGGGTTAGTATCCGAGATCTAAGTCCATCAGATTCCCCCAAGGAAATATATTGTGGAAAAATGCTCTTACAACCACATAGTCCAAAAGGAGCGATCCAAGTCTGAGGCATATGTCTGCCTCCCGGAGACACATGTCTGCCTTCCAGAAGCCACATCTGACTGTGGGAGTACCCCCTCCAGGAAGCTTCAGATGGCCCCAGGAAGCTTTGGCTTCATCTGATGAACTTAATATGGATAAATAAAAAGCAGCAGTCAAGCCTACTATTTATGGTGTGCCCCTAGACTAAGCCCAGTCACATTGCAAGAGCCTGATCCAAAAGCAAGGGGAGAAGAAATCCAGACT
Source organism: Platysteira castanea (assembly GCA_013397175.1). Lineage (NCBI taxonomy): Eukaryota > Metazoa > Chordata > Aves > Passeriformes > Platysteira > Platysteira castanea. Next base: position 445,934 of record VYXC01007581.1, on the reverse strand, counting down.
GGGCCAGGCCCAGAACTGCTCTCACATACACTGGTACCAACCCTCAGTAACTGAGGATGGAGTAATCAATTGTCAAATCAATGCTGGTAAAATATGGAAAAATAAAACAAGGGATCAAGCACAGGCACTTTGCACTTCTCAAGCATCTGCTTGCTGGTGCGGCCAGGAGGCCCTTCCACAGGAGAGTCATGTGTCTGTCCCTTGCACAAATTTCCTCAGGTGAAATACCCTGCAATAACCCAGGCTCTCTTGTTGCCACCCATAACTGATCATTTGTTGGTGCACAGGTGAAAATACCGAAAGACCAGCCATAAGAGGAGCACTTTCACAGCCAGCTCAGCTTGTGCCATCCTCTGGGCTATAGCTATTGGACCTTCACAGATAGAGCCTGCACCTCAGATAACCCATACCTTTTAAAATTATACTGGCATTGAAATGTAATCCCTTATAACATGCAAAAAAAATGAGGGGTAGGGGAAGGGGGAGGCAGAGAGGGGGCAGACAGTGAGCGATCCAGATGAGGGAAGGCCACCAGCACAGCCAGGACCTGCTGGTTGTCAGAACAGACACAACTCCCAGTACTGCTGAGCCACTGACTTTTTTTGACAGACAACCCATGGATTATACACCTGAAAATACACTGTGTTCAGTTTTTGCTTTGGGCTTACAATAATGATCCGCTCCAAGCTTCTTACAGCCGGAGACAAGCGACCAATGCACAGCAACACCTTCCAGGAGAAGTCTTGAGGACAAATCCATCCTGGATGCCACCTCATTTAATAGTCGCTAAAAATCAAATCTTTCAAACAGTGTTTTTCCAAGTGCTGATGGAAATGGCAAAATCAAAGGCTGCCTGTACACACAGATATGTGTTTGTAAATATTTACACATGCTAAAATGCATGCCCTGTCTTGCATCTGAACATCAGCAACCACAGCAAAGCAGATACTTCTTTTTTGGCCAATGCATATAAACTTTGATTAAAGATTCAACATACTGGATGGTTGACTAGAATGGTAACTGAAGGTGTTTTTTTCTAGCTGCTTCTTCTGTTGGAAAACTAAAAGCAAAGTACACACTCAGAGTGTCTCTGACCTTGATGGGAATGCTGCTTGAGGAATGACTGTATGGCTGTACTGCTGATTTTATGGACTATTTTTGCAGTATGATGTGTACCATCACTACTTCTGCTTTCAAGGACCCTTCTCTACTAATTTCAGCTTGTGCAGACTGTATATCTTGAGCTTCTCAGTGCTCTCTTATCCTTTTCTGCCTCAATGACTTTTGAAAGACATCAGTTTACCACATTATAATTAATTTTTCTAACCTTGTTTAAGCTCACTGCCTCTTTAGACACTGTCATCTCTTATTTTTCTGTCATTTTTTATTTTGTATCCTGCAAATTGAAGTCAACATTCCTTTAAAAACTGAGCTTTCCTAGAACTGCCAATCTGTTTGTGGATTGGCTCTTTTGAAAAATTATTATTATTTTACATTCACATTCATGAATATTCAAAATTAGATGCCCTGATTGCTGGATCAGAGCTGGTCTTCAAATACGCAGCTTCCGCTTTCACTGAGAGCAATGGAAAAGCTGCTATTGATTTCAACAGTAGTAGGATCAGGTCTCAAATAAAACTGCATTTATTATGTTTGGCTCATTTCCTAGGATTACTTGGAACTTTGAAAGCTGTAATTCTTGATGCTGACAGCTCTCCCTCCCTCCCAGGGCAGTGTGGTTAAGCCAATCGATATCTGATTAAAATAAATAGCCCCTTGATCAAACTTATGGCTTAAGTGCAAGTCTTTCTGATCTGAAGGAGAAAAGCCCTTTATGTCTGGCAGCCCTCAAGGCCCCACCAGTATCCAAAGAGCACCTGACTTCACTTATTGTCCCCATATTCACATCCAAGTTCGTTCTGCTTCACTGAACATGATACTTACATTTTCTGAAAAACTGTACCACTCCTTGTACTGCACACACTGCCTCTCTTCCTTGGAAAAAGTGCCTCTAAAAATTCCCTGAACTACAGCTCACTCTTCTGTCTTTAATGGACTTCTCTTTTTCTGAATACTTTTCCCTGGTTTGGGCTGCTATTTAAACCCTAAAATACATTTGTCTTTTCTTCTTTCTTGGTTTTCACTCTAGATTTCTCCATCTCCCTTCTCACTTCTTCATCATTTCCTTTTCTTTCATTGTGATGCTTTTTTTAGTCTTCTAAGAGTGACTGGAAAATCCACTACTGAAAATTTTCTAGGAGCAAAATGAACTTCTTTACAAAGCTGAAGCCTACTCTGAAAGAAAAGCCCAGAGCTTAATGCAATTTCTTTTTCATCAGTTGTGGTCTGGACAAAAGGTGTCTTTTTTCCCTACATGCTTTTTTTTCTTCCTAGTGTTTCCATTCATGCTCTTCAAATACTTCAAATAGGCACCATGTCACAGCACTGAGCTGTTATAAAATCCTCCATCTTTGCTCAGATTTCAGCAGCAGAAAATCTGCAGTCACATAATACTCTAGATGCTCATTTTGTTCTACTTATTTTTGTCAAAGAACAAAGCAGTTACAACTAAACCCAGAACAGGAGGAAATGAAAAACTCCTTTTCTGTTGTGTGGGGTGGAAAGGAGGAAAATGAATACCTACAAATTCCAATGGATTTCAGAGGGAACATGACCCCGACCCTAAACAGGGGCTGAAGCAAAGATGATGCTTCCCAGCCCCAGGGCTGGAGCCTGATTCCGTGGGGAGATGGCATGGGGCAGTCGTGGCAGTCAGTAAGGAAGAGCATGGGATGCAGTGAAGCAGAGGACTGGCACCCTGAGTCACACTGGTTATGACTGTCCTACTGAAATCCCCTGTGGGCACAGGGTCTCCTGTATCCCAGTGAGAGACCAAGGGTCCTGCCTGGAGAGCCATGGTCCTCCTGCTCTGTCCTCAGAGAGGCAAGCCCAGGGGTTGCTCTTGCAAAGACAACCAAGGGGAAGGAGTAGGGGTTGGCAGTGGCAGAGAGGAAACTGCTTGTCCTTTGCACACTGTACTGGTAATTACGTGCAGGACAACAACCAGTTAAAACTTGAGTTTGTTCACGTGAAGCCAACTGCTGACCCAATTTAATGCCTCTGGGTATGCCAGCTCACAGCCTCCTGACTGTCAATAGGCTGGAAAGAAGCGCCAGCTTCCCACTGCCATCCCTCCCTGCTTCCTTTGCTCTACCAGCTGACCCACTGTGAAAGTGGAAAACCATTACTTTACTGGGTGACACCTTTGTCCTTATGTGAGGGCCCTTAACAAAATGCATTCTGTCCCTGTGGCGTAGCAAGCTGATGGCTTTCCAAGCAATATGGGCATTGCTGAAGAAGATTCAACAAGCTGTGCACATCCTCAACTCTTCAACCTCCTTGTACCCTGCAGTTATACACCTTTTGACCAAAGGAACAAGCATTGTCGTATTTTGCTTTAAATTCTGAAGGTCTGCTGTTGAATGGATTGCAATTCTCTATAAAGTCCTAGTGTCAATTAAATTAGGTCTATTGCCACAAATAAACCACATCAAAATCAATTAAAGGATGTCCTTCATCCTGCTATTAAAAAAGGCAAACCCCCTAAAGCTCACAAAGCTTATGAACTCCAATGGTCAGTGGTGTGCATTGTGCCTATTGAATTTTTTGCATGTGATTAATAGTGCATTGATCCTATGTGACACTTCTGCAAGGCACTTACAACACATGATAATGTCAGACAGCAATTTCCATGCTACGATGACGGAGCACTGCCCCAGTGCAGGGAAGAGAAACAATAAAGTAGCCATTTAGTGAGGCAAATGTGCAATAAAATATATGAATTCGTTATTTCAAAGTAATCTTTTCTTGGGGATAAAGCATTTCACCCCCACCTGTTTTTTCTTTCACACTAATTCTAAATTTAACCTTAAATTAACTGAGTTTACCAATGCTAATGTTCAGGGCTTTCTAGCAATTGAGGATTACTGTACTTTTTCATTATGTTTTCTAACTAAGTAAAAAACAGATGGATGTGTAAGATTACACATTTTTGGAAAAACAAGTAGAGTCTTCTATACCCAGCAATGGCTTTGATTAGCTGTTGCCATACCTGCCTAGGCCACCTCCACACAAAGCCAGAGTTGTGTTTTTACTGCCTCTATCCATTTATCTTAAACAATAACTGAGGACAGATTTCCAACCCACCTGTGGCAGCTGTTTAAACATGTCATACAGTACCTTATTCCCAGAAATCTAGATCCTCACACTATCAGTGGAAAGGAATAATCTTTTTTCTTCTTCGTTCCCGTGCCCCATCCGCATAACACCTGATTTTTTTCTTTTTTTCTAGAACACATTAATGGAAGGTAGAGTTGTGCAACACAGCACTGTGGGTGGAAAGCAGCCAGCCAGCCCGTACCAGGAAAACAGCTATTACACGCACGCGATTCGCAGTGTTAGTCCCATTACAGGTCTATAAAATCTGAGCATGTTACAAAGCCCTGAGGGCTGGGCCATGAGCACTAAAACTTAATGGTGAGAGCAAGCTACTTTTGATTTTAGCCTTGACTTCTCCTCCACGCTGGCAGTAAATATCAGCAAAAATATGACTCAGTGACAGAAATGAGCTATAATCTTTTAAGAAGTGGGGCAACAACCCTTTGCTGATGAAGCAGGGTACTCAGGTGACTGGGGTGCTTGGCCAGGGCACCTCTGCTCACAGGGCTTCAGCCACAAAAATTTCCTAAGCACCCTGAGGTTTACTTTACTGTTGTTATTTTCTTTCCTTCAAGAAAAAAAAAAAAAAAAAGGAACCAAAACTTTAGGTGTATGAAGTTTCACACAGGAAATGAAATTGAAACCACTGACACGGCAGCACGGCAGTGTGGAGGGGTCTGCAGGGGATGTGCAAAAAGAAGAAGTGGCAAAGCTGGTGAACAAGCTCACAGAGAGCACAACCTTGCAAAACAGGTTGGTGAAACATAGACTTTCACACACACGAAAGAGTAAAGCTCTGTAGACCCTATGATATTTACTTGCTCTCCTGCAGCTGGTGCCAGGTGCTGGCCTGCACGGCCGGACAATGGCATGTTTTGTTTAATCCCAGAACAGCCTTGGCTCTGTCTCCAGTTGCAGCCCCGTCCTCTCAACTTCCCTGGCTGCCCAGAGCCACTCACTGTGCTCCTGGAGGGAATTGAGAAGGAATACCACTGTGTCCTATAGGCCTTGCAATGGGCATTATTAGATTAAAAATATCACTAATTTGATCACTGTTCATCTGCTTTGAAGTTCTGAGTTGCAAGTAGAACCTTTGGCATTGACCACTAAACCACCGTGCTTTTAAACACCATATGATTCAGACTGATACCCAACCAGAGGCATATTTTCAGTTCAGTTTTGCCATGGGTCTCTGACATCAGCTTTCACAGACTGGGAGCTGTGCTCATTTTTATGTCAAGAGATATGAAAACCAAACAGTGCCAGAACAAATACTTCACTTTTCCAAGGAAACTAACACATAAACCACTTCTGCATACCATGGTCTGCAAAGTGCAGAGCACACACCAAGCAGGAACAAAACCCTGAGCCCACACACTACTTGGACAGAAACCTCACAGAATTCACCCTGGAATTGCTGCTGCCGAGCGGAATTTTATTAGAGCAAAGGCTGACTCCAGCACGAGAAACAAGTATCTGCAGTCCCACCTTTATACCAGGGTCAATCCCACAGGCTACAGGTACTTGTTTACTTGTTTATCTGTTGGCTTTTGCAGGTAAGCTTCCCCAAATACAGCTCGACCATATGTGAACAGCCTGAGTATTTTTCTCCATCTCTTCTTATCTTTTCAAACAAATGCCAGCTGATGATTTCATTGCAGGTTGCTTTTATAGTCCTAGCCTGACTACTGGTAACTGAACTGTATCTTCCATTACTATATTCCCTCTACACGGCACAACACCCTTTTCACACTTGAAATAGCAGTACTCTGCATCATTTAAGGAGGATCTGTATGAGACCAGAGTATTTATATGGTTAGAGAAGAGGGAGGGCAGCAATGAAAGCAAATCTGTCCTGTTAAAACTTGATTTTAGAATCCCGCCTTGTATAAAAGGAGATAACAAAAGCTTTTGGTTCCTCATATTTAGTCTTTCCTCATTCTACTATGGTAGCCCCATTTGTAAACCTTACTTTTGATAGAGCCTCATAGGAAATCAGGTGTTTGCATAAGCAATATACTTCTTGTTGATAAAGCAGAGAGATGGAGGAAAAGCACCTTATCTTGTCCGATTTGAAACAGCAACCCTATGAAACCCTATGAAATATTCCCATTTCTTTTTCCCAGCAAGGGAGTTTTTGAGGGTTTTTTTCCCTCCTAGAATAGCTACATCATTGTTGAAAATCCCCTAGGCTGAGATGGTGAACCTGAGTGTGATCTGGCTTTCTCTCAGCACAACTGAAATAGCATTGTTCTGATGACGGGCATTTTTTGGCTAACATATGGGCCTATCACAAAAATTTGCTACCCGATGGAGCTCGCAGATGCCCCTGTGCACGGCACAGCTCTCTGGCAGACAGCTGCAGGGCTGGGAGGGCCTTGAGCTGCGGAGCAGATGCTCTGTGTAGCATTAACTCCCTCACATGGTTACGGCTGCATGAGGAAACCAGCACGTAATGGCCCAGCAAGGGCAGTTGGTGACTCACTAAATCCTAAATACCCCAAAGCTCTCTTCAAGGCTGCTAGAGAACGAGATTTGTCACTGAAAAGGAAAAAATAAAAGGTGGTATTTACTTTTAAAATACTTATCATCCTGGTATAACTATGCATCAAACTCTTCAACTGATACCTTCAACTGGAACTTACTGAAGATTTGATGAGAACTCAAGTGAAATCCTGTTACAAATTCCAAATAATTTCAGAGATCCCCAAATTTCACCTACTAATCTCACCTGAGGTCACCATTTACATCTTGATATTGTTCCCCTATGAGTAAACCCACTGTTCCCTCACTGACCTTCAGGAGCTCTCTCCTGGTCTATGCAGGTCTGAATAAGAGTGACAATGACAGGGAGTGAGGAGTTAATGACATGCACAGCACTATGGCTGAATCAGTACAGGAACTGGGTATTAAACAGAACCATGAAGTCATTCAGGTTAGAAGGGATTTCTGGAGGTCACATAGCCTAGCCTCCTGCCCAAAGAAGGGCCAATATCAATATAAGACCAGTTTGCTGATGGCCTTATCTGGTCAAGCTCTGACCAAGAGTGGAGACTGTACAATCCCTGTGCAATTCGTCCCACTGCTTCACTCTGGTCAGGATGAACATTTATTCCATATAAGCAATCTGAATGTCTCTATCGGACAAAGAAAGAAGAGGAGGAGGAAAAGGGACAGGAGGATTAATACTAAATGACAAGATGATACCAAATGGAAGGCTCACTCTTCACTCTTCTGGTACTGCACACATACAATACAAGCAGTTGGAAAGCAATAGATACTGAGCGGGTGTGCGGTGAGTGACAAATGGGTAAGCTCAAGGTTAAGCACAAAATAAGCAACAGTCCCTGGTGGCAGCATATCAGACAATACCCATTTTATTGTCAGAGTAAAACGTATTCCTTTAAGAAAACCAAACAAAAAGCCCTACTGAGTGCTTCAGCGCATGCCAAGCAATTATTGCTTTCCACAGTGTGTCCTGTGACTCACTGTGCCACAATGAACTGGCATATGGTGCTCATTCAGGGTATATAACTCACACATTAACTCCGAAGAGCTAATAGTTACTTGGACTCTAGTTAATTTTGGGGGGTTTTAATTTCCCCATGGCAATGCAATAAATGTAATGCTTATTATTTTATTATTATTATTTAAAAAAAATATGTTTTTAGTGGCAGGCAAGTGTCATTAATGCCTCAAATCTCTCGTATGCAAGGAAAATCAATTCAGACAAACTCTGGCATGCGAAAGCACATAAATAATTGGTAAATACTACCTGTGGTCTTCAGGGTCCAGATTTGACTGATGCCAAGAGCAATCAACTCCTTTTTGGCTGCAAAGGATAGGAGGGCACTCAATACCTTGCAGAAGGCACTCAGTACCTGGCAAAAATCAAGCTTTCTGTGTGCCAGCTCCCCATGAAAGAGCAAATCTTGAAGCACGTGCAACAGAAAAGGTTCTCTTCTCTTGCAAGGGAAGGCAACCTCCTAGAGAGACACAGAGCCAGCTCTCTGTAGGGTGTCAAAAACTCTTCTGGGCTGGAAAAGGGGCACTTTCTCTTATCGAAGGAGACATAAAAAGTAACAAAGCATCTCTCTTTCAGTGAGTCTGCCCAAAAGCAGTAGACTAGAAATCCAGTTTTTATCATGAAGAAAACATCAGAGATGCGTAAAAGCAGGGACTGAGTAGTGGCAGAAGAAACTGTGTGTGATTACAAGACAATTCTTCTCCTGTAATCAAGATGCCCCAAATGAGCCCAGGCTGCACCACGACTTGTGAGTACAGTCAAGAGAACATGGCTTCTGGTGGAGCTCACCCAGATGACTTCACTGGGGTAAGAATCCTGTAGACGTAAGGTCTATTTAACATTTGTACGCATTTGACAAAAGTACACCAAAGCCAGTGCTATTCATTAGCAAAAGTGGATCAGAAAGATGGAAGTGGATAATTGGGATTTTTGTCCACGCAGGGACTCAGAGCTACAGCAGAAGTGCAATGGGGTTGAAGGTCAGTAGGGCTGATTCTTGAAAAAGGGGGTCTGACTTCTGACATAATTTACACGACAGAGCAATAGCAATGCTACTGTAATTGACAAAACTGTGCTGGAATAAATCAGTTGAGAATTATGTCCTGAATTTGTATGTCTTCGAGCTAATTTCACAGGTATCAAACAACACTAACATCTCAAGTGTGACTTGGAAGGAAAAAAATAAAATGCTTCAGCCTACAGCTCTACATCTCCTGATCCCCAAGGACTCAATTATTCCCTCAGTGGTTTCCTGTATAGCTCAAATGCAATGATTACCAATACAAATATTTTTTCCTGTGTTTTTGCTTTACAAAACGTAAATTCGGACTGTGTGGTCTCAGGTGTTTTCTTTAGCGTTTAACACAACAGTGATAGAAGAATATGGCCATGACCTTGCCATGAACAGACATGGGGAATAAGGATCTGCTCAGTCTATTTCCTCTCCTTGAATCCCCTGAACTGTTTAGTTAGGTGGGAGATAACTGAAATTGTGCCTGAACCAAGACTCCCAGCATTTGACCTGTACTCTTTTATTGCTACTCCATAGGTTCTTTGCTAATGGTCACAATATATTCCCCATCTCCTCATAAATATCGTTGATTTATTAAAATATTTGTTGCATCTCACTCAGCTACCTTCCTCTAGGAATGTATTCGAGAAAGAGCAAAAGTACATAAAAATTAAGTAGAGCTCAGGCCTTTTTCCAGTCAAAAGTCATATTCATCTATGCAGAAATGTCAAAGTCTTCATTTCACCCAAGGAGATAAAACCAGCATTTAGGTAATAACCACCTTCTCCTCAATGCAAAGACCTTCTTCCAGAGAAGGAAATGCTGCCTTGTCCAGACCCCAAATGTTTTTTCTCTTGTTAGCTAATTCATGACAGTGTTAGCTAGATTTTCATTATAGAGTATTATTTGTAGCTGCTGTTTTCATGAAGCAGCTGTAATACACAAGTGAGATTTATGTTCCTTTTTAAATTGCTTGAAATAATTAGCGCTGTTAAATTTAGACTCTGAAAAAAATCTACTGATTTTTCTATTTTTTAAATAAGTACAGAAACTACAAGGCATTCTACCACCACCAGTCAGGCCTGGGTCAGAATAGTATGCATGCCACACAGCAGCCAAAAAGTGTTTCAGATGAGGAAATAATCTAAGTTCTCCAAACAACCTTTTAAAAGTAAATGATGGTTGTGCTGAATGAAATGTTTTAACAACTGCGCTGTGTGCTATTTTTCTCCAGCCTAAATGCAGCAGGACTTTGTTTTATTCCTATTCTGGTCTGTACAGGTGCAAATGGGCCCCCTGGATGTGGATCACACTGGTGAGCTCAATGGAAAGCAGGATCAATACCAAGACCCAGATTCAGACCAGAATTTTGCAGTTGCTTCCTACCTTGATTTATGCTGCATCTAAAACCCCTGACCCATGTCAGACATTCAGATACCAAACTTGGAGCTTGTGGTTTGCCCTCATCTCTGCATCATTTACTTTTTCCACTCATTGCCCCTCAACCGCAGCTTCCTATATTGACAGTCCAGACACTTATTTAGAATAAGTAAACACAGTGCCCTCTCCAACCCAATTTGGCCATTTCACAGCTGGTGCTGCACTTCAGAGCCTGATCCAAAAAACCTGCTTCATGACAGCAGTGAACAAACATCCTCTAAAAAGCTTTCCGCTCATAGTTGGGTTTTTTTTGGTTGGTTGGTTGGTTGGTTGGTTGGTTGGTTGGTCAGTTCTGTGACTCATCAGCCTTACAGTATTTTTCTTGGTGCAGATGCCACTACCCCAGCTGTCCAGGTGTCCTCAGTGCAGTGGGAAAGACAGGATGAAATCCCAGGGACTAGGACAGAACTCAGCCTTAACAGTTCTACAAGAAAGGACTAATGTCCAGCAGACCTTCAGCTGACTACAGTCCCAGGAGAGGTGAGGAAAAGATGATCTGCTGTGGGAAAGACCACATCCTGCCATGCACAGAAGAGGTACAGAAACAATATACTTATTGTATAATGAGGAAAGGTACAAAATGAAGGCAAGGAGAAGGCTAAACCTGTCAGTTCTTATGAACTTTTTTAACTAGATGAAGGAAAAGTTAGGGAAGGTATACAAATAAGAATGATGAAGCTGGCAAAGGAGTCTGGACTAACATGCAAAAGACAGCTGTAATAGGTATCAAAATATTAAAATTTTAAGTACTTTTCTCTATATATAGAAAAACAGTAACAACTTCTACGTAAATGATAAAATCCCAGGGCATTAAAATAAATAATGACATACTGTTTCAAAATACTCTTGGATAAAGTAAGTGGCATGCAATGGGATGGCGATTTACTGTTAGGAAGTATAAAGCCCAACATCCCAGGAGAGCAGTGACATTGCCTGAGGAGCAGCTAGCAAAGCTGTGAATCCAAGAAGGACCTAAAGGTGATTGCAGGTAAGATTAGCCAAGTAATAGTTTCTCTGTGTGATGCTACTGAGCGATGCAGAAGGGTCAAAGGCTAAGCTACTTCTGGATGTGGGCATGGGAAGGGATGATATGGAAATCTAAAGCATAATGCTATGTCAAAACAGCCACAGTGAACAAATCATGAGTTGTTCCAAGTTTCCACAGATTAGAAAGGAGATAGAGAAATTAAGGGAAATACAAATAAGGACAACAAAAGTGATCTGAGGAGAGAGTAAGAGAGCTAAAATTAATATGTTCTATAAATGAGAAGACTCCTGGGCTGAGATCCAGCTATAAATACCTTCCAGGTACTGTGTGTAGAGGAAGGTAATCAATCTAGCTCAAAAGACAGTAGGACAAGAAGCAATTGCTTGAATTTTGGAATGGAAAAATTCAGGATATATAATAAGAAAAAGTTGTTTGAAGAGACACATCTGCTCAACAAGGCAGATTCCCAAGGTGAGAGAGAAGGCACACTTAAAGTACGCAGTCTAGAACAGATTGTAAAAGGACAGGGCTCTGGGAAATTTTGCCAGCACAATTTTCTACTGTCCAAAAAGATCACCACAGTCCAACTTACTGATCTTTTAGTTGTGTTCTTTCATGGGTTATCTTCAAGACTGCTTCTCTATCCAAAAAAAACCCCAAAACAAAAGCCAACCTATATATCCAGGAAGTGAGAATACATCTACACCAGAGCTCTGAGCTGAGGGTGTGCAGCACTTCAAGGTGCACGGCAGGGAATGGCAAACCTCTCTGCCTCTCTCCTGGCTATGCAGCGGTATGGGCAATGCAAGTCTGTTGGGTGTTGGGCCTAAGAGCATCAGCAAGAACAAAACACTGACCCAGACCTTAGATTATTCTGAGTATCTCAACATTGAAGTCAAAGGCCAAAGTGGGAACTACCACTTGTGATACTCATGTTCCTCCTCAGCCTTGTATTAAGGCATCCCTCATGGAAACTTTCAGTGTCACTGCATAAATTATGTACTTTGATTTATGATTAGCTGAAAACCAATGCTAGCAGTATTTAACAACTCTCAGGAGCTCTAAATACAAAATAAAGAATAAAATAAAATAAAATAAAATCCCCAAAACATTTGCAACAGACCTTACAATTTTCAATGACAAACGGGTACACACAAATGTGAGGAATATAAAACCCAAGTACCCTTAATACCCTCCCTTAAATAAATCCCATCCCAACTGCACTCACCAATCGGGACTTCTGTCCCCTCCTCAATGTAGATGGGCAGTGGTGATTCCTCCATAGGATGAGGCACTGATGGAAAGTAATGAATTGTGGTAGTATTTGTCGCAAAGTGACTAAAATAAGATGGTCCCTTTCTTATCATTGCAAGTACATACGGCTGGTTACTATCACAAAGAGCACTTTACCAAAGTGGTCACCTCCTGCCACAGAGACTGGCCCAAGTCACGGCCTGAGGGGTTAATCCACTGAACATTCACTGCCACAGGAGTCAACCCCCTTGGAATGGGGCCTGGGACAGATCCCTGTCCTGGATGCTTCACCATCCTGCCATTCACTCTAACCTCACTACTCCCATCCCTGGAGCTTAACTCGCTTTTGGAAACTCACACTGTTGTAGAAGCCAAGGGAAGCCAATGCACAGACAGGCACAAATAGAGTTATTGAGTCAAAGTCATAATATTTCATGCACAGAACCAGAGGAGAGAGGCTCTGATGCCTAAAGCTTGCCGTTAGCTGTTGAAAAGCCACAGCAGGTGATGGAAGGCTGCACTGCAAATGGCCTCTGGACCACTGACTTCTCATTACTCATTTTAGAGTGTATGTACTGGACTTAGGAATTCTTCTTTGGGATACTGCAATCTCCAAGCAAAACTCTCCAGATCTGCACTGTGTGGTTACTCTGCAGCTTCCAGACACCATAAAGTCACTCCTGTAGGGTTCACCTGTTTGGGTTCTTCTCTATTTGGGAGCTTCTTCTCTTTAAGGTGTTTTTGCTGTACCATTTCCCATTTATAATCTCCGGGAAGCATATGCTTCAGAGGATTTTCAAGAAACCTGAATTTCCTACTTTAAAATGAAATAATAATGAGCTACAAATGTTGAAAATGTTCATACTCAAAATCTTTCTGGGTTTTTTTCTTCTCTGTTACCTTTTAAAAATGATGATGTACCTTCTCAAAGATACAAACACTTAGCCTAGTCTCAGCTAGGATTCCCAGCAGCAGGGAAGGAGGATTCTTTAATCCTTTGTGGGGTATCCTTCACATATTACTGGAATTTTTTGGTTTTGGTTTTTTTTTTGAAAGATTGTCTTATCCATAAAAGACATAAAAAAACATCCAAAGAACACTTGTGGTTTAATGCTATTAAATGATGTTTCTAATGATGTTTAGAGTTTAGAATACAGAGTGTTTTCGACAGATGCTTGACGAGCAATGGGCATAATATAAACCCCACGCTGGTGCTTTACAGGATGCAAAGGGCTGCCAGCTCCTGCCTTTCTGTCAGCCCACCCCTCGCTCACGTGGAAGATGAAGGGAAGCACGGGGGAGAGGAAGAACAGAACACGGTTGCCTACAGAACTACTGTACAAGCCACAGAAACCATGGTCTACCGGGACGCCTTGCGCAAGCCACTCTTATCTACAAGCTGAACTAACATTCCAGCTCAACAATAGCAAAAAAACATTTGTTACCACATGGCATTTTGCTACATATTAACCAGCAAGTTGCTACGCAAGCATAATGGAGTGCTGCAATTCCGAGACATATTTTGTTAAAAAAAAAAAAATTGACTTATGGGAAATCAGCCTGAGGTGAGTGCTCGTGGGCTTGCCATGCCACTGGACACAGTACATGCTTGGAAGTTATGCAAAGCGGGCCCTGCATTGGGAACAATGCAGTCATTTTCCTTGCTAAGCTAATTTTGCACAAAGGCAATGAGAGTCTTCATCTATGCAGCCCCTTAAAACATTTAATCAGATTTATTTATTAAGAAGAAATACCAGAGCAGAGCTTCCTATACTACTCAACAGTTTTCAAAGCTCAGATCTGCAAAAAAACCAGGTCGCTAGATGGTGTGGAAAAAAACCTGTTGTGTTTTTATGACATGCAGCTTTCTCAGTCCCATGAAAAATACTTTAACAGGCTCCCCTAGACCAAGAGCTAGGCTGAGCCAAATGCTTTCACAAAACATTTGCAACAGTATTCACCAACGACTGGCGGCATCTACTCTTACTTTAATGGGCATCACCATAGGTTGTAGAGAAGGCCTGAAATATCTAGACTATTTGAGGTCAGGTACACATACACACACTCTCTCTTACCCACACAGACACATGCACACATTTACACACGTGCACACAACAAATGGCTCTATGGGCAGAACTTGGATTCTGTAGGATTCAAGGCAGAAAAGCTGACTTTTGTCACAGGGTTTGAGGATCAAAGACCCTAAATCAAGCTCACACTTATGTGTCTTCTCTGCGTTGGGCAAACCATTTTAACATTATCCCTCCAGGATTTACACACCAACTTCATGGGCATGTGGCTTAAATGTCTGCAAAGTGCTTTGCAATGTTTTCTAAATTCTGTGGTGATACACACAGAAGAACTGCATGGACAGATTTAAGATATCAGTTGCTGAGTATTATTGCTGTATAATTACAACCTATTTTTACATACTCTATACTTGGTTTCTACAAACAGATGGTAAGTGTTCAGTATTTGAACGTTTTAATGAGCTTTTTAAGCCTTTTGTAATTTCATAAACAGGCATAAATAACACTTACATGAAGAAGAGTCTCTGCTGAATGTATTTTCTTTTCCTGTCAGGAAAAAAAAACAGAGAAAAAGAAAAGGGAAAAATATTTTAAAGGAAAAAGAACGCATCCAGCAAGATAAGTCAGACATGTTTCAATGTTATAATGCACTGTGTTTTCTGAATTTCATCAGTAAAAACTTCTATTTGAAGAACACCAAGACACTGAATGTAGTATCAATGCCAAAAGAGGAGATAATTCCTCGTGTGTTGCATCCTGTGTAGAACATCACATGAGATATGACTATATCCATCTAAGTAGCGGAAAATTACACTGCAGCAGTGAAATAAAATACAAATGCCATGTGATCTGGATCAAAAAATTAAAAAATAAAAGAATTTTAAACTACATTCCATCTCAGAGATAACCCTGTGGCTCAGTGCATGCGTTGTTCTCCTACCTATGGACATGGGACCTACACCAACACCCTGAAGCAGGGCCCTCCTGCTGCATTTTGGCACAGCAGGGTTGTTTTTCCATGCCAGTGCTCAAGCACTGGCTGCATTCAAACCCAGGCTGGGCAGCCATGGCAATGAAGGCGTCCTTCGAGGCTGTGACAATTCTGAGTGATAGAGAACCACAACAGGAAACCCAGCAACTGCTAAAATGCGGAACCTTCCCAACAGGCCTTAACAGCCACCTCCCGCCCTGTGGCCATGGGACCGCCACCCACCCCGGGCTTGGTGCCATTTGACTCACACTTCCCTTCACCAGTTCAGTGGGTGCTCTTGGAACAGGGTTTAGGGCTGGCACTAAATGGCTTTTTGCTGGTGTAAATCTGGACACACTGAAAAAAAAGAGACTGACGGAAATACAGAAGGTGCTGTAGGACACCAGCCATGGTTTCAGAATCATGGACTGGCAGCACAGCAGCCCTTCTAACAGAAGGTTTTTGGGGAAAAAAGGACAGTGAAGAGGGGCATTTTAAATTAATTTCTACTATATTATCTTGTATCAATATTAGCTACTATGTAATCAATTTAAAGGGCTTTTCCTGAAGTTTACATGCCTTGGGGTGATACTCAGCTCACACCAATCAATTAAATCCACGGCACTACAACAGCTGAGGATTCAAGTAAATAGGCAGGTATGGAAGAAATTCAACAAACATTAAATGGTTGCATTTTCATCCTCCTGCTTTTCTTCTGTCACAATCTGAGACAAGGACCCAGTCCTGCAAGCAACCCCCTCAGATTTGGGTTAGAATAAATTTTAGTTCTGTGTATAGAGCTCTTACTGGAGTAGACACAGGATTACTTTTAAAAAAATAACCCTGATCCATTCTGGTCACGTAAATTAAGTTAGTGATGAAAAGAAGTTGAAGGCACTAATCCGACTGGGTAATCTATTCAAAGCTTCACTTCTTAAATGATCTACAATTTATTACTATGAGCAATCAAATAAACATTACTTGCAAAAGGCTGTAACTACCATGGCTTTCCCATCCATTTTTATGTGTTGTAATATAGTTATATTTAAAAGAAACTAATCAGCATAATCTTTTCAGAGTTGTTTGCCAGCATGATTACAACCCCAGGTAGGGCACCACTGCAGAGACTCCCCTTACTGGTGGAACTGGCAGCACTGCCATTGGGGCATTGGTGCAATGGTGCCCCACTGCCCACTGGGGCAAAAATATGGGGCATTGGAAAACCTAGAAGGGGCAAAATTAAGATAATAGGGGATTGCTGCTAAGCCTTGATGTGCATGGATGAAAATCCTAGGAGTATTGCTGCCTGGAAAGTGCCTGAGAGTCTCCTTGGAAACATCCAGCCCATAGGACCTGGCTGGAAGCCACTAAGATACACTAAGAGTATTGATTAAAAAACTCCTTACTGAAATATTGGCAATGATTAGCTGTAAGACAAGATCCTCACCAGGGCTTTACAAACAGAACTCCACTCAGGCACGGGAGGTTTCCCAAGCACTCTGCAGCAAGAGCAAGGCAACCTAAAGTGTCTTCCTAGTTTTCCAGGGCAATGTGGCACCTCTTTTCTGCCAGCATTTCACACTGACTGAAGCCTCCTGCCACTGCCCCAGCATTTCACCTCTGACATGGAAGCTCCAGGCAACCCACCCAAAAGCTTTACATTTGAGACTACCAATGAAGAGTTATATGCCAATTTTTTTTCCTGGTTACAGCAAAAGAAAATAAAACAGAAGTCAGTAGCATTTGAAGGATTCCAAATTTCTACCAGATCCCAGACCAAGATTCCTAAGCAAACAAACCAAACACCCCATGGTTTGAATGCAGCATCCCCGAGCACGCATCCACCTTCTCGAGGCCTACAGATATCAGGAGGCCACCTGTGACCTCTCGCTTTTTGCCAAGTATGACAGAAAATACCGCCTCACAGCACTCGGCGAAAGAAGCAGGTTAATAAAAGACAGCAAGAAGCGGCCTTTCCTCTCCCGGCCGGGGGGACCCCGACCAGGCAGGGGAAAGGTGTCTGTCGCCCTCCAGTGGGATCTGCTTTGGTGCACCAAGGCGGGAGAGGTGGGAAGGGGAAGGATAGAGGTGAAAGGCAAATAAAGAGAAAAAAGGAAAAAAAAGAACATGCAAAGCAGATAAGAGACAGCTGAAGGGGAAACAGGAAGATACTATCTCTGAAAGTACCAAAAATAAAGTTTCCAATCTCATTTTAACCAGGGCAACACACACATCCTCCCTCCACACTCGTGCTTCAGACTGGACTTGGTCGGGGTGAGGGACACTGTCCCTGTCACGCTGCTGGCTGCCTCAGCTGCTCACACATTTCGCTTAAAAAACCCCCCAATAACCTTCAGGGAAACCTTTCCATAACACTTGTGGCAAAGGTAGGCAATGCCAGAAAGCAGTCAGCTCGGCTGAACGCAGACCCAGAGGTAAACACTCGGCTGTCAACAACCATCAGAGTTCTCACCAAAGCCTCTCCCATCTAAATTCCACAGCAGCAGGTTTTAACGGGCTGATTTACCCTCAAACCTAAAGCCATAAAATCTAAACCGGTAGCAACTGTCATCCGAGTCCTGAATTACACAGCCGATGACATGTGCCCCGTCAGGACTGCCTCACTGTTTTTCTAGTCCAAAACTCAAAACATTTTCACACGCAAGCAATAAAATAAAAAATGCAGTTACCAAAATAGCACTATCAACGTAACCAGCTCCTCTCGGCACATTTTCTTAATGCCTTTCCCAATACGGTTAAAAAACATGGGAACTAATCAAAAACCTCCATCTTTACACCTCGGCACAAACTGTGCTGGAATAAGTGTGGGGTTGTATTTCTTCGTGTTTATCTGGATCCTCTCCCACTACTTCTTTCTTTTTAAAATTTTCATCCCTGCTTCCTTTTAAACATAGCTCTTATTAAACAGCAGAAATCAGCTTTTACAATTTCTAAATACCAAGTTTTGCCACTCTTGGAGCTGCCTAAGGACAACACAGCTTGCCTTCAGTGTCATAAATAACACATACTCTGCACATTTCTTCGCCTGGATGAAATAAATTCTCCCATGTTCTTATATGGAAACCTTGTGAGTCCTCCCACATACCGCCTGGTACAATATCAGGCAGCGATGGGCATTCATTTTCTTAAAGACAGCGGGTGAATTTTGGATACAAGTTACCCCCAGATGAAATCATAACTATCACCCCTTCACACCACACTCAGCTCAGTAACATGCCCTGCGCAGTCACTGTTTTATTTCCAATCCCAATCACTACTTTGATTTCAGCATGTCAAGAACCCACAAAATAAATGGAAAATGAGGGGAATAAAAAGGAAAATAAAGTAAATAAGAAGAAAGCAGCAGCAGCAGCGGTATTACCCACCAGGTAGGCCCATTAGCATCAGATGTAGCATTGCCTGTACCAGTCTCTTCACTTGAGGTCAGCACACGGCAGACAGAGAAAACAGTGGAGAGGGGTGTGAAGGAGAGAAAAAATGGGCAAAAATAGCCAGGGAGAGAAGCGCGCGCCGTCGATGTGCTGGAGGGCAGCCAGCGGGGGATGGCCGAGAACGTTATCGCCAAAAAAAGTTAATGCAAGGTGTGGGGGGGTGTGGGGTAAATAACCTCTGGGAAGGAAAAACACTGCTGGGGTAATGGGAGAGCTGGGGAGGAGGGGGCTGGAAGGAGAAGGATGAATTAATAAATAAATGGAAGGGAGGAAGGGAAAGCGCGCCCGGGGGCACCCCGAGTCGACGCGGACAAAGGGAGGACGATGCAGCCGCCACCGGCCCGGCTCGGTTCGGCTCCGCTGGGCACGGAGCGGCAGCCCCTTTGTTCGCCGCGGCTGCGAGGGGCGATCCGCGCCGCTCCGCCACCGCCACCACAGCGGCAGCAGCAGCAGCAGCGGCGGCAGCAGCCCCGGCGCCCGCCCGCCCNNNCGGCCCGCGGGACCCGGCCCACGTCCCGGGGCTGCTGCGGCGGGCAGGGAGCGGAGCGAGGGCTCCCGGCCGCTCATCTCTTCTCGGTATTTTTCATTTTCGTACATGTTTTTAATCGTTATTTTTTTATCTTTACACAAAGAGTGCCCTTCTCACAGACAAAGCATCCCACGGCGCTGTCACGGGCGCTGCGCGTCCCTGAACCCGGGCCCTGGTTCTGCTCCTCCGCGGACACTTTTCTCCCCGGCCCACCTCGAGGGCCTGGACTCTGGACCCGGTGCCGCTCTGCCAGGCTTTGGGGACAGTTGTGGTCCCGCAGCCGTCTGCTGCTGGAGGAGGCAACACGGGAGCGTGGCCTGGCAGGTGCCTGGGTGGCTGGGATCTCCCTGCTCTGCCCTGCTGCCTCCCAAAAGAGCGATCCCCGGCAAGATCCCCAAAAGAGCGACCGGAAAGTCCCGGTCGCAGCTGGAGAACAAAGTACGGCCGGGGCGATCGGCGGGGAAAATGTGCAGGGCAACGTTTTGTTTTGCGTCGGGTTTCACAGAACCGAAAGCCGGTCCTCCTCCCCTGCAGGCGAACGGGTATATGACTCAAACATGTCCTTGCTCTCCTACCTGCATCCCCTCTGGTTCTCTTAATGAAAGGATACAGCAGCAGACAGAGTCGCGAGGCATTTTCATATAACCCCAGCTGAAGACTCAGTAAGGTCCTCTGTACTGCAAAATACCATTTGCATTGTGGGAATAGAGTGGTGGTGAAAAGAAGATTTTGGGCCATGTGTGTTTCACAGCAGTCCTGCGGTGCTAACCTTGCACCGGGAACAGCAGGGATGGACCAAAGGAGAGTGAATAGTCCCCGCAGCTCTGCTCTCTAGGTTTTCCCGGATACAAGATGCTACCTTTCTACACCATAAACTAGGACAGCAGTTACTGGGAGACCACCTCCGGAGCCCATCGCTTATGCACAAGCTTCTGGGGGATCAAATTCCGTCACAGCAGCTTCCAGAGAGATCTCTAGAAAATGCTGATTTCCTCAGCTGGTTCTTGCAAAAACTGCACCATTCTGCACACTTTTTGATGGCAATACAGGATGCTAAAAACACTGTGCCACAGTCACACATCCGATTTTCCCTTACTTCAGTGCATTCTGTGATTTTCAGTATCAGAGCTGATTTGCAACATGAGTAGGTTTTTAGTAGAAAACCAGATATAGACATAGGACATATGCAACTAATTGATGACATATCTCCACTGAACAGCCTTGTTTAAACTCACAGTGATGTAGTCCATGCTGCCACCTACGTCTTCTGATTCAGGTTTCTTGTGTACTGCAACTTCAATTTGTAGGCATCCTTCACAGAGGGCAGCTCACATTTTGTGAAGCTCTGCGAGGGACCACAAACACAGGCAGCTCTGGCTGCACTAGGGAATGAAGCAAAAGATTTCTCACCGACTCAGTCACTTGTTTGGTTGCAGTGAGGATGCCTCGATGCAGATCAGGAACCAGCAGTCACATCAGTGAAATGTAAGTAGCAGCTGGAGCCTTGTCTGTGTGAAGGATCCTGCCAGCACAGCTGTACCACTGACAGCAGTGGAATATTTTGCTCAAGTTCTCTAGAGGAATCAAAGCCTGTATTTTGTCTCTGGCTCTCCCTTGTTCTGTTGCTCCTCACTTATTAAAAGTCAGCCACACAAAGCACATGGTTGCTCTCTGTGTTTAAAAAAAAGTGTTTGGGGTAAAAGACCAACAGCCAGAGCTGTTTTGAAGTCAGACATATGTAAACAGTACCTGGAACTAAGTATAATAATAATAATAATAATAATTAGTCCTTTTGTGTCATAAATATGCACATTGTTGTCTGCTATTTCATTATGAGACAGCACTTCTGAAAATGTGCCAAATGAATATTGGGGGAACTCTGCCTTCAGTTGCAGTGGCATATGACAGCACTAATGCCTTTGGCTTCTCCACTCTCTTATATAACTGAAATCACAAGTTAGAGCCCGAATTACAAAGCATAAACATGTGTACAATATTAAGCATACAAATGGTGCCTGAAATTACTATTCTTTCTGTGTAGGTATGGTTTTAATCTGTTAAATTTTTTGCTTCTACAGCTTTATTGATTTCTGTGTGCTGATGCCGTTCATAGCACAATGAAGCCTAACCCCTTAAAAACTCCACTGTGAAGAGATTAACCCAAACCTAACTAAGGCCAAAATCACTCTGGTTACAGGTAGGTGGAGTTCAAATGACTTTTATACCTTGAGTATAAAAGTATATCCCCTGTATTAAGATGCTATAGCAAGCAGAACACCACATCCCCGTGGCTGCCTTGGCAACCAGTCAGAATGGCAGGTTTTTGCATCCCAGCCCAAGGCATGGGTTTGCCATCACCTTCCTATGAGTTTTCCCTCTTTCTCAGGGACTATTTTTGCCATTACCATGCTGATCTGCTTGCTGGAGTTTTAAGGTGTTGGATGCTGATACAGCGAGTGCCTCTTGTATCTGTTTAATCCGATAACATAACTCTTTTTTAATCTCCATGTCTGGGTCACAGGGTTTAAAAAAGACACTGGGCCAAATCCCCAGCTTGGCTACAACGTGTGGAAATCTACTGAGATGGCACGAAAGTCAGGAGAGATTCACTGTATTTGCACCCGGGTAAAGAGGTCTCGAGGGGCAGGGATGTGAGTGCCAGATTTCAGATGGATGAATATTAACACAAGGGTATGGCAGAGCTAAGTCAAGTTTCCATAAGGTGAGGTGGAGGGAGGGCTACTACACCAGGAATACTGAATTACTACAACATGCTCATCAGCAAATTCTAATTAATTTTTAAATGACAACAGATTTAATAGTTCTTCAGTTTTCAGAAGAAACCTTGTTTTCATTGTCTGGCTGCTAGAGGGAACATGATGTTTCATGGACTCAGGACCAAGACAAGGTATGGACAAAGAGGAGATTTTTCAGGGATTGGGAAGATGTTACATATAAACATTAAAATTTAAAAAAAGCAAAGTTCATCCCGTCATGAAGCCCAGCAGAAATGTAGGAGAGAAATGGACAGCACTGTCTGTAAAAGATTGTGTAAGCAAGAATGGCAAAAAGATGGTCTAAATAAGTCCATTGCATTAATGATTTTCTAGACATGAATTTCCTACACTGAGTTATATGGGGTCAGTCTTTGGGCTTCCCCTATACAGTAGAGGATCCTGAGCCTGAAAAAGGGAAGCAGATTTTGTAAGGGATTTGCATATCATGGAGTGACTCTGGATTGCAAATTTAAGCATTACTAAATTGGGGAATAAATTGTTGCTATTGCTATTACATACCAGGATATCTCACTAATCCACACAATCCACTAAGTTGCTGTAGTTTTAGTCTGTGTTTATTTTAGATGAAATTATGGCCTGGACAGTTAATTTTTTTTTACTTTATCCATATAAATCATATATAAATAAGATATCAAACAGAAATCAAAACATGACCCGTGTTTTTGGTACACTCCCCATCATGTGAACCTGCCAGTGACAGAGCCCAGCACCCAGTTTACAAGTCAAACACAAAGGCAGTGAAGACACAGGTCTTCTTGAAAACTGGCCAATTTGCATTAAATTCTCTTGCTTTAATGCTCTGGGTGGCCTATTTTGCTTATATTTGAAACTGTCTAGCCTTTATGGGATTGCCTGCACTGGTCCTTTCCTTACATCAAGCTAATTATAAATTAACTTGAAGCACTTAGCAAGGCTGAGAGGCTGGAGCTGATCCTTTCTGAACACCAGCTGAATTTGGAAGTGCCTGTTGCTTTATAGGGACTGATTCCTTAAGTGAGTGGCACACACAGAAGAACCAAACACCCTGGAACCAAAGTGGTCACACTGGCTTTTGAAAAAAGTGTGTCTCAAGTTAACTGACCATCAGCTACCTGGAAATAAAAACTACTCATATATCCAAAGGTTTTCACTGAAATTTTCAAGACCTCCTGAGCAATTTAAAATCCTTGAAAGGAATGCACTATAGAATGAAAAATACAAGTATTATTAAAGAATGTCTCTGAACTGAAAGCCAGCCAGTTTAATGAAAATGAGCTTAAAAAGCGATAACAGGTACTCTGTCTCCTGCTGGATGCTTTATGAACCGTATGTTTTGCATTTTGGAAGTCACTCTAAAGCAAAGTTTTTTCCTCACTATTGCTGTTGGGAAGAACAGTAGAAGAACTATGCATAAATGAGATTAAAGTAATCTAATTAAAAAAATAAACAATGTGCTTTCATCTTCAATTCATATCCAGTCATTTGGGATCTAACTCAAAAAAGAAGATAAAAATTAAGAAATGCAGAAAGGATTTTGAAGGACAACTGTTTCTCTTTAAGATTAATGATAAACATACTTGTGTGTTCAAGGGAGAATAGATCCAGTGTTATGTAACAGGATAAAGAAACAAAATCCTTTTTCCTTAAATTACAATAACCAGAATGTGTGTGGATTTTAGTCAATCACTGAAAATTCAGGAAACCCATTTTCTTTCACAATTGCATTCCACATGCTAAAATTGACGTCTTCTAACTTTTAAACAGAATCACAATACTTAAAGACAAAAAAGATTTGTTTGTTGCATTTGACCACACTTTGCCAATAGAGGATTGTTCCCAAGGGAAAATTCTGCGGCACTTGCCCTGTGCAAAAATCCAAATATGTGCTCATCTTTTTATTTTATGTGCCATTAGCAAATCCAGTCATTGCACTTCCCAGTTGTTGGTTTGGTTTTTTTTTTTTTTTTTAATCTGATTTCCTAGGACTAGATATATGGTAACTTATGTTTTTTAATAATTTTTTTGCCTGAACTAACTAACAGTTCTTATAAAATCTTGCCATGCCTGCCTAAATTTGCCAAAACCAGGACAAGAGCAACAGGTAATGGATTTTTTTGATGTTGGCATTGTTCTTTGCTGGCTCAATCACATAAAATTTATTAAAAAAAACCACCCAAGAAAATAATTTCTTACCATAGAATCTCAATTTTTCCACTTCTGTATTTTAGAGAAGGACTCATACCAGAATTTCTGCTTCAGAATTTGACACATAAAGTTCCTCTACCACATGAGTTCAATATTCCAAAAGAAGGCAAATGACAATAATAACCAAGATATAAACTCTGAAAAGGCTAAGTTGCTGAATGTACTTGCTGCAAGAAAAAAAAAGACATCTTGTTGGTTCTAATTCTGGATTCACTGTTTGACACAATGCAGAGCAGTTGGAATTTGCATAAAAGGCTCTGCTGAGCTCAGGTGATGTTCACTCGTGCATGGAGAAGCTCGTGTGTGCTTTGCTGAGCGACTCCAAGCTTTGTCCGCAGACCAAAGTAAACACTGCTGATGCTGGCCCATCCTTGCACACGTCCACATGCAGTGTTTTCAGTCCTGAAAGCAAAGCTTCACATCTGAGCAGTTTAAGTGATATTCCCTCACTGCACCAAGTCCTCTGTTAGCACTACTGCAGTAGCACAAGGTGTGCTTAGAGATGGTGCAAATGGCGAATATGCCTCTTTCCCTGCTAATAACACACCTTCCATGCTGCAGCTAAATATTCTGCTGCTGCACGGCCTGCAGAGATTTCCTGGGCTGCACGAGCACAACTGGTCCTGCCAAGTCAAGATAGTTACACAGGTGCAGCGAATGGGATATGGAATCTGGTTTTTTTGGAAGCCACAGGAGATCTAAGCTGGGAGACAGGGAAGAAGCTGTAGCAGACCCGTTCTGAAAGCAATAAAAGGTCAGCAGAGTCTGAGGCTGCCCTGCAGAACCACTTCCATTTCCATTGGG
Organism: Platysteira castanea; assembly: GCA_013397175.1. Classification (NCBI taxonomy): domain Eukaryota; kingdom Metazoa; phylum Chordata; class Aves; order Passeriformes; genus Platysteira; species Platysteira castanea. The sequence continues at coordinate 420,729 of VYXC01007581.1, read as the reverse complement.
AGCTGGTTATTGAGCTGGGCATGCTTGACCTAACCACACCGCAGGTGACAGTGGACATCACAGTGGCAAATCGTCCAAAAATGTATGGTGGTGAGCTTGCTGAGGCAGTTGAGCCTTCATGACTTACACAACAGATCCAGAAAAGCTGATGGATTAAATTCACCAAAGAACAAGCAGAGTGATCACTTGAGTGAATTCATACATTCTCATTTTTCTGTCTATTTGCTTATGGGTCCCTCTGCTCCCTTCCCTCTCAAAGTGATGGTGAAACAGTTATGAGGAGTGTATAATTTTCAATTACTTCATTTATTCTGACAAATTACATTGGTAAATATAGGCAAACACTGGGAGAAGATACTGTAAGAAACAAAACCATTCCCAAATGCATGCTTGTACGAGTCCAGACAGATAGAATTTCTAGCTAGGTGAATTAATGCACTGCAAGCAGAGAAAGGGCTTCAAATGCCTGAGTGTCCAGAAAAAAGAAGAAATTTAAAATGAACCCTGCAAGCTATCCAGCAACTGCTCATCCAGCTGCATGATTTTAATTAACAGAACTGGAAAGCAAGCATATAATATAAACTTAAAAACACAGCGCTTCGGTTTTCCAGACTACCAGCCCAAATGAAAAACAAATTGCTTGCATCTGGTGGCAGGGAGGCAGAGCTGGCGGCGGGAGCGCCGCTGCGGCCCGGCCGAGTGACGCACAGCATCCGCCACGCTGCCCGCGGAGGGCGGCCCAGCCCGCGCCTGGCACGTCCCTGCCCGCCGTCCCCTGGCACAGCCGGGGCACAAACACTTGAAGCGTTGCCCGCGTGCTCCGAGGAGATGCCTGGGCTTCCACCTCCGCTGGCAGCATGTTGCTCCGTGAGGCAGCAGTGTCACTGAGGGGACGCCAGCGGCTCCCGGGCGTGGGTGACCTTGAACCGCCCCAAGCAGTTACCTTTTCTGGACCTTTGGCACGCTCCCAAGTGATCTTTCAGCCGGAATCTCCGCAGCCTAAAATAAATTCAGCAATATTCACTGCGGCATCCCAGCACTTCTCTTTTGGGATACCTGACGCTTATCTCCCAAGCTGGGCAGAGACTGGTTTTGGAAAGTTTTATCTGGGTGCAGCAACGCCACCAAGCCAGCAGTGCATCCTTGCAGAGAGTGATTTCTGCCTGTCTCTCCCAGACAGAGCAATCCCGCTTTGTTGTCTGTACATGAGAAGGCGGAAAAGGGAGAGGGTGGAATAGCCTCAGCATGAAGCACAAAATATCCAGACTTGGGCCTCTACATCTCTTTGGTCAATGCTAGTCAGCTTTGATTTGTATCAAAGCCCAATATTATCACTTCCTGATTATTAAATGTGCCACATATGGTTAAAATTTTGTGAACAGTTGGTCACAGGCTGCCTATAGCACTGAGTAATTGTCTCTTACTCTCCGTGTCAGCCAAAGTCCTCAAGTTTTCTCCCTTTTACTCCTGCAAGTTTGCCTGTTGGGCTCATTAAGTTCACGGAGAAAAGTGTGAAAACTTGCTCCTAGACTTCTACGTTTCCTTAGGAAGCACATCTCAGCAAACTGTAGAGCAGCCAAAGTGGATTTGGCCCTTGGCACTCACGAAGACACCCTTGGCCCCTAGCAAGTGCTGCTGGAGGCCATTGGCATCATGGAGGAGCTGCACGGCCAGGTTGGGCTGTGGCAGCGACCAGGCATCATCCAGAGCAGCAGGGCCTGGGACTGCCTGGTGACAGAGCTGAATAAATCATGGAGCAGAGGCACACAGTGGAGGGTGTGGTGGACCCCTGCGAGCTTTTCCATCCGGTGCTTCTGGAGGTCCTGTGAAACTGTGTGGAGAGGGGTGTGGCATCTATCAGGCACATCCACTGACCTGCTGGAGCTCAGGATACAGGCACCATCTCCAGCCAGAGCAGAGGACACTGCCACATGCCCACTCCACCTGGCTTCAACTCAGGTTTCCCCTTAAGCTGAATTCATGCCACCCCAGAGGTCTTTGCATGTGTTACTGACTGAATTTCACTTCCCTAGTGGGAGACTAAGCTCCCAGTTCTCCCAGTAAGATACAGGTTTAAATACAGGTCATGTTTCTGCTGTTCTCCACCAGCAAAACAGCTGTTTGCTCTAAACATGAAGATATTTTTGTAAGAGCAAAAGCATGAATTATTTCAAACTTGCCTCGGGATGAATTTTCAAGGGTACTGCAGAGACTGTTTCCACAACAAAACGGGAGCTCTTCTACTGAATTGTTCATGTTACTTTCATGAATGCTAGAAAAGAGGCTGGCTTTTTTAAAATGTCAGCAGGTACCTGGAATGGGATTTTTTTTCCATAAATCCTTTCAAAGCTGTTGTTTTGATGTTGTCTAATCTGACCAAAAGTTCAATTTGGCAATTTTTATTAAACTTGCTGTTAGGTATAGGCAATTAGCTTAACAAAATATCAGATAGGATCTCTGCTGTTCGCAATGCCAGTTGCTCTGATCCTTACCTGGTGGGAAATGGCTTTGGAGGAGCACAGACGCATCTTTGTAGCTGTTTACATCACATTTCTGAGAGAGCTCCACCCTGCTTTCCCCATTTGTACTTTGTTTTTCATGAATAAAGGTCATGGCATTGGCATCACAAAAAATATTGTTGCTGTAGAAGGAATTCAGCTGTCCCCTCTGGGTAATAAACAGTGATGTACTCCAAGGCTGGCAGGGCAGCAATCAGAGATGGAAGAGAAGGCCAAGACCCACTGAGATCTCTGCAGACCTCCAGCATCCCACAAGTCAGCTGTCTCCCTGCCAGTGCTGGGCTGCTGCAGACTCTGCATAGTCTCTAATAGTTTGCCCAACCTAGATTTAGGCATCCCCCAGCTACTGGCAGTGGGTCTGTTGTGGGTACCTGCCTCCCAGCCAGTCATAGTACTGGAATTTTTTGTCTAATAGTCAAAGGGCATTTTCTCTGCAACAATGTCATACATGAGCCCAACACTCCCTGTGTGTGTTGGTGGCCTGGGGACATGGTTACCAGATGTAGTTGCCAGCCACTGGTTGCCCCTGCTCTGGAGTGCTCTCCAAGGAGGTGCTGTGGCCAAGGCACGTTGTTTAGTTCACTGGTTGTGTGGGACTCTGAGCTGGCTGTGGCCCACAATACATTTTTTTAGCCATGTTGTATCTAGATCAGGGAATACATGTATGGGAACTACATCCCTTGATTCAGCTATAAAATAAATGAGATCTCTCACATGTTTCTGTATTAACATCCACACTGACCTTCGTGTTTGTGCTTGTGTCAAAATCACCACTTGTCTTTTGGCTCAAAAGCCGTTCTTCCAATCTTTTTTTATATGTGAGGCTGGCAAGCTCTCTGATGTTTTCTCGTCCTTTCAGTCTGCCAATACTTTCCAGCAAGGTGGTATTTTAAAATAACTGCAATATTGCAGGAGTAAATTCATCGCCAGTGCCTGTAGAAACACTTCCCTAAACTTAAGGTCCACAGTTTTATGATTCTCTGGGCATGGACCAAAATCTCAATTGTTCTGAGAATATGAGGGAAATGAGGAGAAGTTGCTGCATTATTGCTACAGCCAAGGACACACAACAGCCAACAAGCAAAAGCTCAACATCAAAAGCATTGGGAATACTTTTAGCAGGAATACTACTCAAACAATTCCCAGTTCAGTAGAAAGCATATTGGAGAAAAACCTCCAAGTTAGGCAGACCTTGAACTTTCTTTCCCAGGATCACACCAGTTGAGTAGCAAATCAAATTCTACAGAAATAGTTGGGGATTTTATTAGTAAACAGTCTAGAGGTGAATTCCTTGGTTTTTCTCAATTAGATATGTTTGAAACAGAGAGTTGTCTGAATAATAATTAATACTTGTTTTTACACGGTGCTTTAGCATAATCCCAGAAATTATAATTTAGAGAGTGTAGATCTTCCTTGCAAAAGCCCTCAAGATTCCTGCAGCAATAGCCAGGAATCAGATAAAATAGAAGCAATTAATAAAGTATTTCATCATTGAAATTTTTTCCAACACTGGAAGATTTTGCAAATCACCCAGCAGGTTTTGTACATCCTCTGGCATTTGAAATTTTGTCAGTAATGAAAGGTAAATAAATGTTGAATACAAGTATAGGGCTTAAAAAATGTCACATGGATGTCACATGTTAGTGTGCACAAAAATATTGTTTTAAGGGAATTGTTCAAAAAACTCAAAATTGTTTATTTTTTTATGAAGCAATCTCCTCTTGATTATTATCAGACTAAGAGCTGCCTCAAAGAGGTTCTAAGGCCATCATGCTCCTATTTTCCCTTAGCATCGACTGAATAGTGGTTAAAGTTACGTCCCTGTTTGAGGTTTCCACACCTCTTAGTACTTTGCGTTGTATCTCCTCTGTGAAATTTCCTAACTTCTGCTAACCATGCAGGCCTGGGAGGCCTGCAGAGCACATCCACATTCTATAGGAAGTGGTTTTGCTGTTGCTCTAGCAACCCCAAATCAGGACTGAGTAAGCAGAGGTGCTGCTCAGCAGAGAAATCACACAGATGTCTGTACATCCTCACTGCTATTAAGAATGGAGGAAGCAGTTATGATGATCAAGCCTAATACCCTTCAAGGAAATTGCAATTCTTTCTTTTATTCCTCCCTTATGTTTTATTTTGATACAACTTCTGTTCCTGGTGCTGCTTGCTGCAGCACACTCTCCATGACTGGGGAGCCATTCTTTCCTTTGCTCACAGTGTCCCCACATAGGAACTCAGATTGGGTAACAAATCCTTTGTGACTCTGCAGCAACGTAAAGATTCTCACCCATTGGAGAATCCAGGTCCTCTTTTACTTTACACCAGAGCTGACTGCATTTTGGAAGAAGGAAATTAATCCTTTTCTTTTTTTTTTTCTATGTGAAGCTTCTTTAATTCACCCTTTTAAAGCATTTGGGGATTATCTGATGAAAAGTCCTGAAGAAACACAAGGCATCCCTGCTGCTTGGGTTGCAAAGCTAAGGCTCAAGCTCTGAAAAGAGAAGTGTGCTTAGAACAAAGAGGTTTTGAACACAAAAACAAACCATGGCAATGCATGCTGACAAACACTTCATCTGCCTGCTGCCATTTACATTTTTTACATATCCATGGACTACTGTTGAGGGCCTTGGTCACCTTGACCTGTCACCAACACAAGGCTGTTTAAGCCTTTAATTTCTTCAAAATTAGTCCCTGCTGCCACTCAGGTATTTTTTGCTGTTGCTTTTTTTTATTATTAATCTTTGAATTATTTCCAGTCCGAGAGCATCTTTCTGGTCCCAGAACAGTACAGAATATATCAGGCAATCCTCTAGGGGATTGAAAGAAAGTCTAAAACTCCCTCCCCCATGACTCTTACACAGTCAACACATATCCTTTTGATTTCAGACCTTGTTTTAGGTCTACACAAAAAAGGCTTTGACATCTTTAATCGGGTTTGGTTGTTTTTCTTCCCTTTAGTTTTGATTTCTTCCAGTTTTCTGGATAGATTTCACACAGCTTGCCACCACAGCTCTAGAGGACAATAAAAAATGTATGGGAACTCCTCCAAAGTACGTGTTTGCAAGGAGTGCTATGCCAGGAACCAGAATCCCAGTAACTAATCCAGAACCGATGCCATAACTTTTAGGTGTACCAGGGGCACAGAAACCCATGCTGAAATACTTGGCAAGTCTGCCCTTAAACTAGGATATATTGTATTGATATTGGCTGTGATCAACCACAACATTCCTTGGGTTTGAGGTAGTATTTCTGAAGGGGGAGGGTTTGCAATGCCAGTTCTTGTCATATGTTTTCCTGTCTCACCCTATCTCCAAGCCCAGCTAATCTGATGATATCCAACTGTCCTAATGAGCTGCATCTACTTCTAGGCTGAAGCGTTGACAGCTGCCTGTTCTATTGCCAACAAAAACTTCTGAGACAACTGTATCTCATTCCTCCAAGTACGCAAATCATGTAGTTTCTAGCACAAATATGAGATATAATGATATTTCTTTTAGTTGATCCAGGTCTAAAAAGAGGTGTGTGAAAAATGCGATCCAGCACTCAATTACTTCCTCACGTGCAGTTTAATCCCTCATCTGGAAACAAGCTTTATGTCTTGGTTACAGAGAAATCAAGGGCTCGTGTCCTTTACAACAGAGGTACAGTCACATGGGCTAAGGTCAGTGAGAAGGATATGTTCCTCCAATTAATGTTGGCATGTGTTTGTTTATATTTTTATACATTGGTAATTCTTCCATTTGCTGTTCTTGGATTCAGAGCTCTTGGCAAGAGCTTCAGCTTGTTCTTATTCATGTAGGATTTAATGCACTTAAATCTTCACTACTACCTTTACCATCTCAAGCACATGGGATTTGCTTTCTTGCCAAAGCTGTTGGACCCACACTCATCAACCTTTCCTTCCCCTGGACTGCAGGTCCAAAGCCCAGAAACTAGGTAACAGGTAAGACCAGGCTCCTAACAAGCCATTAAAAACTACTCACAACCTCTGGAGAGAAAACAATCTAAAACAGAGACAGAGTTGTAAGGATATGTTTTGTCTTGGGGGACTACAGTGTCCACAGCAATAACACACAACAATCCACAGACAAAGATGGAGAGAAAACACACAGAAACACTGATTTTGATTCAAATGCAGTCAGAATAAATAGAAGCAACTGCTCCAGTGACAGCTGATCAGGGCAGCTCATCTCCAGGCAGAAATAACAGTTCTCCTTGTCAAAAGAAAAACCCATGTCTACCCTCTGCCCCTCATAAATTTTAAGACTTGCTAGATTCCAGGAATCATAGAAAATACCATTAAGCTGGGGCCAAGGGGCAAAAAATCTAGGAGAAGCACATCTAGTCACACTGTTTTCACAGCTGAAGGTAGGACCCATTCTTCAATTCAACTTTGCCTCAGTAAGTTCCTGACATACATACACGCTGAAAACCTCAAGACTCATGCCTAGGATAAGGCTGGGAAGGAAGGAGAGTTTGTTATTGTTCTAAGGGGTTTATTTAGGTTTTTTTTATTAATTCTTGGGATATGCTCAAACACTGTGATGGTTGAGACCATATAAGTAGCTAGATTAGAGAAACAGACATAACAGTGGTATTGGATACAGAAATAACAGCCATTGCCAGTTCCATGGGAAGAGAGGACAAATGAATAAACATTGATCATATCATCTGAAACCACCAGGCTTGGAAAAGCCTCTTTATTTTAGGAAAAATCCACTGAAAGATGCCAGGGCAAGATCTGGTATCTGACTTTTTCTCAGGAGTATAATTGCCATTGAGGAAGAAAAGGATTTTTGAGGATCCATAAATCCAGGAACCTTCTATGCCATTATCTTTTAGTCAGTAACACCTATGGACAAATACAAGGGTTGGTTTGTTTGGTAGGGTTTATTTTTGTTTTTATTTTTAATCAGTAGTTTTCCCTAAGCTTTTTCTCTAGATGTTTTTTGTGGTGAAAAATTGCATGCCATCTCAAGATGATGTACAAACTGAATGCAAAGGCAAGCAAAATATCCAAACATGTCTAACTCTTGGTATCTCTTGAGTACGAGATAGTTTTACCCCTACAGGACCTTCTCCACTGTTAGCAGATCCAACACACCATCAAGAAGGCAGGGAAAAATTCAGGAGGAAATGATAAGTATATATGGACTGAATGTCAGTGCAACTGTACTGTAAGTTCTATCCCAGCCTATGGGGCCAGAAAGGTATTTTCAGTTCCTGGTGTTATTTACGAAGATGTTTCTGAAGGAACACAGACTGTGCCATTTTGGGGAGGAAGGAATTAGATTCTTGAGGATTACTCAAAACTTATTTAATAAGAAGGTTTCTATATTTCCTCACAGCTAGAGTCTAATCATTGCAACACAGATAGAAAAGCTGGAGGCTGAAAGAAGAAAAATTCTCTGATTTAACCCAAGTTTCTTACACACTCAGCAGGTGTGTGCAAAACGCGTCCAGGTTCTGTGAAGTGCGAGATACTGAATATCTCTGTCTGCCTCAGCAATATTTGGAGCTTTACATTGAGCTGAGTGCTCAAATCCCAGAAGGTGGCATTGGGAGGCCAGTCCCTTGGGATATCGTTGCTGTCAAATTCTTTGAGGATACTTGAGTAGACTAAACGCATCACAGTGAGGTGACATTTACCTTCTATAGAACATGAAAAAGACCATATGTTATAAAGCTGTACTCAGCTTTGGTTTCCTCAGTAAAAGAAAATTAAAGAATAAATCCAAACATAACCCCAACAAAGTTTTAATAGGCTTGAGGTACTGATTCAAGTTGGGGATGCCCAAAATACACATTAAGGGTGAAATGCTGGCACCATGAATATCAGCAAGAAAATCTCCTGGTGGCTGCACTGGAACTATGTCCATACAGTTTATCCAAAGACAGTATAAACACCAGAGGCTCAATTGTCCCTGAGCTAACAGAGCTCAGTTGTTTAAGTGCAGGAAATGGCCCACCCTTTTCCCACCTTTGTACACCCAGGCAGGGGTCAGACACAGCGTAGCTGCCACAAAGGCTGATCCGGGCTAGTGTCTGACATAGGGTGAGAGAGGCAGGGGGATGGCAGAGCTGCTGTCCTGGGGCTCTGCTAGTGACTGCAGAGGTGCCACAAATGGGCTGAATGTATGGTCAATCTGTGAAAATGCCCTGTGGGCAAGCAGATACATTCTACCAATTGTCTTGGGAGAAACTGGCTTAAACCACTGCTGAAGACAGTTTTCTTTCCTAAAGTCAATACTCAGGTGAAAGAAAGGTTCCAGTAGTTTCCCTTAATAGTCTCCTTATATGGGAAAGAAATCCAAGCGAACAAAAGTACTACTGTCATTGACACAACACAATCCCACCTCCTTCCAGTATCTTTTGCTACCATAACAGGATCCTGAAGTAGTTGTTTTTAGTTCAGGATTAAGATGATTTCATCCTTCACATTCTTTATCTGAATAAACGAGTACATACTTCTCTCATTCTTCATATTTGTCTTGATTATTCACCTTTGGTTAATGGAACATGTAAGAGGAGTAGGAAGGCATGAGTTCACTGCTGGGGAGTGCCTCCACAGGCAAAATGAGATGCAAGTACAAAAATCAAAAGCCATGATGGAAGATTTTTTCATTTTCTCTTAACCTAAAGACTCAAGGTGAAATAGTTGCCCAGGCCTCTCCAGGAGCTCTCCACATGTTAAGCATTGTGAAGCCTCCATCTTGGGAATAGTGGGATCAAGCATTGAGAGCTGAATATCCATGCTACATAGACATGCACACATTTAATCTGGTTGTGGTTTCGTTAATATGCAAGGATCCTAAAGTCAGCTCTGATTTGACTCATCAGTTCCAGCTAATTTTCATGCTAAGGACTCTAATAAGCAGATTCAAGAGCATCTGGGCAAATTTAGCTCCAACCAATTTGCCTTGAGAACATCCTTTGAATGCATTTGCATAGTTTGTGCTCACAAACCTACATAAAACATGCTGGCTGGCTGGGCCCCTCAGCCTGGCACACTATTGTCACTTGCTGAATATCCACTGAAGCTGTGACAAAGTGCTTATAGTCATTCACTTTTGCTTTAGTTGATATTATGTGTACCCCTGTACCATGGTGTGCAACAAATTCCTGGAATAATGATGATTTAAATGTTGGACAGGCAGTCTGCAGGCAGTGGGCTCATGCCCCACGTCACCGTGCCACAACCTTGACCTGATGACAGGATGTCTGAGAATAAGATTGCAGAGCCATCACTAGCACCGGGCTTGGCTTTCCCTCTGCAGTGCCAAGTTTGATAGTCTCTTTGGTGACTCAGGCACATGCCCATTAAGAAAGTTTATTTTAAAGAGGTCAGGTAACAGCTGATGGGTGGTAGGAATGTTTTAGTATTCCAAAACAGGCAGTGTTTGAATGAACAATCTACAGATGCGAATGTCAGCAGATCTATTGGCAATACCACGTGCTAGAGTCTGTGAACTCTGAGTACTTGCTGTTTGGTGCCTAATTATAGTCCCTAGAGCAGTTCATTACTTGCAACGTATTGGGATCTAGGGATCCTGGTCAGATTTGGAGTCCTGTTGTGCCAGGTGCTTCACAAACACAAATGCCAGCTCTGGTAGACCCTACAAGCTAAAACCCTACAAAGTCTCCCCCATGTGCTGAACTTTCTGCACAGCTCTACTTCACCAGGTTTAGCCTGATCTGTGCAGATATGCAGTTCTATTGTGTTCTAGCTCATTATCTATTAGCACCTATTGAACCCTCTGCAACTGCTTAAAAGCATGAAGTAAATCATGGGCATAAATGTTTGTAGAATATGGGGCTTAATAAAGACCTGCAGCAATATACGCAGAGGAAAGCTTGAGAGGGAAGATATAAGTAACCATAAGGGGAACTTGTGATTACAAAGGCTGGCTACATACATAATTTCTGGGCTTCACAGTTCGGGAATTTTGTTTGTTTGCTTAATATAAATGAGCAAGGGAATTTTAAGAATCCATGCCACCTACTGAAGCCAGAGCTCCAGTGTTGTAGGTCTCGCCCAGTGCATTTGTAAGTCCTTTCTTGTTCAGCAAAACACTTGACCATGTTTTGTACTCTAAGAGAAGAATACCAATAGTACGTTCTCAGCAAGAACTGCCCATTGCCTGCGAAGTACAAACCCAAATAAAACGCTATCCCCAAAATATTCCTGTACAATGAGCATACGGAGGGAGGAGCCTGTGAGGTTTGGGTGTGATTTTTCTTTCAATATTTGTGAACTCTCTTCTGTGTTCCTTGGCTAGCTCTAACTAAAATCACCTTTGGGAGTGTTCTGCATTCAGTCTAATTGAGATGTACCCAGTTTAGACGCAAGTTCTCACCATGCATCACTTTCAGAACCAGTTGCTTTGTAAGCTGATGACAGAAAATGTTTATAGTCCTATTATACTCAAGTAAAAATGCAAACTGAGTAATGGATGTAATATCTTTTCCTTCAGTTTACTGAAGTTTATTTCCCTTTTGTAAAAAGTTTTGTCACAAACTCACTTTGTCTTGACTCATACTTTTTGTTCTCCATGAGCAGTTTAACAAGTTTGGAGAATTTGCAGAGTGCATTTGTTTTGGAGTGACAATATTTCCAGGGAACCAGAATTCCTAAAACCAATTATGTTAATCAGAAATGTGTTGTAACTACTCTGCTTTGGGAACACTGAGATAACAGATCACCTGTGACTTATTGACACACTTTTGAGTTTTGGCTACTGAGTAGTTGCAACAATCTACACATTGAGTATCAGCTATTTGTAGCACTTGGCAAGCAGGATAAAAAAGGTGAAACTGATTTTTTATCAGCTCTCTGCAGGTCTAAAAGTCTTATTTAACAAAGAGTTTCTATACTTACTGAAGTTAAGCATACACTGAAGATAAGCAAAAGCCTGAAAGCTTTGCTGAATTCACACTCGCTTGGGTAAGGTTACAGGGTTTTTGCTTAATCTAGGCCACAGCTAACAGCTGAGTAGCGATACTGGGTGCAACAACTGGGACTCCAAGGAGGGCGTGGATGCTATTTTTGACCCACTTACAGTGATTGCTATTCAGGTTTTGTGTCAGTTACAACACGTTACAAAGACACAGAGAATCTACAAACAAGCCCAAATTACCTTTTTGGTTTAATGAAACCTCACTTCAGAGCCCTTCAGTTTTTTACCTTGCCTGGTGGCTTGCTTTCCACCCCAGCGTGCCAAGTTGGCTGATCTTACTGAATATTGATATGTGAAAGAAACAAGCCTCCCCTTTATTTAACACTGGTCTTGTTTGCTCTTCCTGGCATTGGATGCTTATTGCATCTTCAGGGAGGGTTAGCTTTTAATCTCTGTGTTCTTGCAATGTGTCTCCATCAAGATAGAGGCATGCCCTAGCATGACAAGATGCTATGAAAGTTCAGGTTGCTGCTCTTTGCTTCCAGCAAAGGAAATAATGTTTTAGCCACCCATGTTGAATTGCCAGTGGCCAACATAGAAATCTTTTATAGACCAAAAGCTACCAGACCGTTGATATGTGCAGCGCTCAAGATGCAGCTCAGGGACCAGCAAGTCAAAGGCTGAATCTTGAATATTCTACTGAAGTTTTGATCTTGTTAAGCTTGACTTGCCTAAGAAATCTTCCTTCATGATATTAAACCTACTGATTTAAACATGAACCCAATCCCTTCCTTACTGAAATTCTCCCTGAATGGAGTTAGGAGAAGCCAAAATTTGTGGATTACCCCGGAGAAAGAACATGCTATGCGCAAGCATTATGGGCTTTGGGAAGAACAAAACAGAACTCAGTAATGATTAGAAATCACAGGATCACACTCTCAAACCAAACACAAGGTCTTTACAAGTTTTGCTCTGAAATGAGTGGGAGGGAGGCTTCCAAGGCTATGTCAGTGCTGTATTGCAACACACCTTTGCCATAACTTTGGTTGACAGTTCTCCCAGTGTACCTGTCTGTGGACAAAGCATACTTTCCAAAAGTATTTATGACTTTCACATACAGGCCTTGTTATTTCCAAAAAAAGCAAATGAAGATCGTGAAGAAAGACACTTAGATTATGACAATCTGCTGACACATATGAAAAAATGTTTTTTTTCAACTCAAAATAGTCAGAATACCCCTATGAAATATTCCTTCTCACACAACATACTGTTTTCTCATTATGTGTGTTGACATTTTTCAGACTGACCTCAGCTAGATATTTTGTTCCGGAGTCCCCATTTAGTGGAACATTTAAACAATAACACTTTGAAGCATGCTCAGTCTCTCTTTTGAAGTCCATTCAGGCTCTGCCCTAGGGTCAGCAGGCGCATTCCAGCAATGATGCATGGACCATCTGCTGTACAAGTTTAAATCCCATCGGTCCTATACCTAGAGGTACTAACATGTTGCATAACTAGCACTGAAAAACAGCCTGTCAGTTCAGATGGAGTTTGGATTTATTCCTATAGCCCTCTTATGCTCCCACTGGAGGGCCTGTGTACAGTAACCTTTGAGTGTGGTTTCTGGGAACTACAAAGTAATGAGATAAATAATAAGAAATGACATTAAGTTCTTGCATTCAAGACCTTTATTGTACTTTGCCCATTTACACCCTGGCTCTGTGATTCCCTGAGTTCACTGTCTGGCATGTCATTTAGGTGCCTTCCTACTCCAGACTTTTCACTTAGGTGGGCTCTGGCTAAGTTATCCTAAATAGTGATCCATGGCTTGGTGTCAATTGCTGAACAAGGGAAAACCAAGACAGTGCAATATAAGGGCTGAATTTTTCAAGAAAATGCCAATGATTCAGATGATCAGGGTCTATTTACTTGGGTAGGAATCTGACATCAAAAACATGACAAAAATTTCTGCCAAAAAATATCTTTGTCTATATATTTTATCCATTGTGCTTTAATGTTAACTAGTCATTATTAAACTTAACAATGAATTGGCTGAGGTTAATGTATATCAGACCCAAGCACTATTGGTCTCATTGATGTTATGTAAACATAGAGGAAGGAGTGGTCCCTGCAATTGGGAGTTTGAAATCTAAACTTGGACAATACGCTTCAAACACATGGTATATCCTGCAGGCTGAATTACCAAACTTCAATCAGCATTAGGCTTAACAATTAATTTATGTTGCACATAAGTTCTGCATTTGCGGGCATTATATCCGATGGCCGCTTGACAGAAATGTGGGTGTATATACATGCTGACCTTTTAATGGTGCAGAAGGACATGGCAACAAGCAGGAATAGGTCAGCTGAGACCTGTGGGATGGAGTATGGCACGAGGGTGAGCATGGCAGAGAGCCATAAATAGGGTGCAAAAGAGGAGACGTGGAAGTCTTGTGGCATAAGTGAAGGAGAGCTGCCGTATCAGAGCAAGTTTTTTCAGAGCAGCTCTAGCACTAGTTGAGCACCAAAAGAAGTGGGCACATTTCCACTTTGAGTATCTGTCACTTATTTAGATGCCTCCTTGGAAATTGAGTTCTCTGGAAAATCTGTCCTCAGCGGTGGGTGCTGAGCACTAGACAATCTGGCCTGTTCATTTTCTCAGTATGTGGTTCATCTGTTCTAAGGAACAAGTCCTTCTGGAAATGGGAAAAAAACGGCAGAAAGAAGTGTTGGATACAGAAAAGCATGCAAGCTGCCTCATGGGCTAATGATCAAGAAAGGCAGAACAAACAAAATTTCATAAATCAAATGAAGTCAAATGTCTTATAAACACTGCAGTAGTCCAGGAAAGATGGTGAACATGGGGTAAAGCACTGAGTAGGAGTCAGAAGATATGAATTGGCTGAATTGCTTCATCTGCCCGCACAAAATGTTCATNAAAAAAGAAAGAAGAAAACATGGAACAGGAATATTTGACCCACTACCCTGCAGGAGGAAACTGTGAACATTAGTTAAGATCAAAACATGGCCTCAGAAGAAAGGAACAGCCCATGGGGTTGAGGGGAGATCATTTGAGGCTTTCTGCCTCCATAAAACGGAGTTGAAAACTGCACAACAGAGCATGAAGGGACCTAAAGCTGAAGAGCATAGTGTGGGACATACTTCCACTTAGGCAGAAATCCAGCCCCCAGCTGGGGAGGGATATAAATCCCCCATTTGTTAGCCATGCCACATGATGGAGTGTGATGTAGCACTAGTGGTAGCCAGTCAACCTTTTAGTTAGAGCTCCTTGGACATTGCTGTCACCTCTGAACCCTCTAAATAAAAATAGTCACCTTTTGCATAATGCACCTCTCCCTGCGTCACCTCCAAACTTGTCCTTGCATCTCCCTGGTGGGACCCTGTAAGAGGATTGGGTGGGCCACGAGGGAGCAACTCCATTGTGTGAGCACAAAAGGCCACGTTCATTAGTAGGCAGGCATCTCAGAACCAGTTTTGGAAAAGAAGAGAGTGGATTTGCCATTAAATCGGATTCTTGGAGGTTTTCCTCAACACAGCTCCCTCTTTAAAGCTAACAGAAGCAATTGAGAAAACTGCTCAGTAATTCCTGAGTTCCATCCCCAGCTCTGACATTAACTCTGAGGCCAGTATAATCCTCTTGTTCCTTACAATAAGGCCTCAATCCTCCCCTGCTGTAAATCAGCCTAACACCGTTCACACAAGTTAGTGCTACCCCATTGGAAGATTTGGTTCAGAAATTAGGGCACCACGGGACAGGATCATGCAGAAATACCCAGGAAAATCTGTTCCCCAGAGAAGTTTACACTCCAAAACAAGGATATGTGTACTTGTGAGCTGTCCTCATGACATTTTGGGCCCATGTCCTGACAGGACATGTTCCTGTGAGATGCAGGTTTACGAGTGATGGATCTCTCTCAGGATAATTAACCATCTTCAGTTACTGCTGCCAGTGAAGGGAGGGAGTTTTGCAGTGCCCGCTGCACAGCCATAGATTCACTCTGCAGAGGAGCTGCCAGAGACTTGTTTTGTGCAGGGTCCAGCTCAAAGGGGCCAGGTCAGGAGTTGGGAATGACCCAAAATTTAAACAAGGTTCTTAGTTCACATCCATTACCATTTTCTAGTTACATTTATCCTCTTCTTGGTAAACAGCAAATATTTTCTTGGAATCAGCCTAATTTCTTATGCCAGTGGCAAAGTAAACCCCAGCTCATCATGGATGTGTTCTTTCCAAAGAATTACCACAAAAATGTCTGAAACCCTATAAAGGCTGTTAATGACTATAAATCTCCATAGGGCTTTTTTTCCCCCTCCTCTTCCCTCTTTTCTCCTTGGTCTGACGAGCTGGTGAGTTGGGAATGGCTTTAAATACCACAATAGTCATGGCAGGACATCAAGAAAGAAAAAGGAACAGGGTTTTGAAATACTTGTGTAAGGCTCCAAGCACTTGAGTTGGTGCTTAGCTGACTGGCGTGTACCACACAGCAGTCAGATGATCTCTGCAGCTTTGAGAAATAAGAGAAACTCTGGAGAAGGGTGGGGGGGAAATGGTCTCTCCCACATTGGTCTTTATTGTCTTATGGATTTTATCACAGTATTGTTCTTTATTTCCTGCTATTTATAGGCTCTCATGTTTTGTGCTGCTTTCATGTTTGTGTTATCTGCCTTCCCACGACATGCTTCACCCCAGCCCTTGCCTACAGCTGGGTCCATAAAGGCCACGCACATGATTTGGAATGGCACATCAGGGCTCATCTTCTTTCCCTGGGCAATGCATGCAAACTGTCCTTTTCTGAAGCACTGAGCAACCCACTGAACAAGATGGTGATTTAAATAATGGTGGTTGCTCTGCACACTCTCAATAAATGGACTGAAGAGTTTGTTGCTGGGCTTTTGGTTATCAAGGCGTGGCATTCTTTAAAAGCCCCAGACAGTGATGCTGGGGCTGTTT
The DNA here is from genome assembly GCA_013397175.1 of Platysteira castanea. NCBI lineage: Eukaryota > Metazoa > Chordata > Aves > Passeriformes > Platysteira > Platysteira castanea. The sequence continues at coordinate 404,347 of VYXC01007581.1, read as the reverse complement.
GCTCTGGAGTCAACATATTACAATTAATTTAAACCATCAGCACATCAGTATATGACTTGGTGATTACCACTCAAAAAACTTCACCTGACTTCTTTTATAACTCTTGTCTTTGTGCAAGGTACTGGAGAAAGAATGTGCTACAAGGGCTATCCCTGTCCTAATTCCCTGTGATTTAGGGATGTAACTCCACTGACCTGAAGAAGCAAAAGTGAAGTTAGTTCTGGTTTGAAACAAATATGAGTTTTCTAAAAGTCACATCCCTGCCCTAATAAATTTGCCACGTAAAAAGTGGCTCCAGAAGGCCATGGATCTAGAAATAAAAATGGGGGGGGATGCAAAATAGTGCTGAAATCACTCAAGTCAACAACTGAATCCTATCAATATCCTTGTACCTCATCCCAGAGTAGTGTCTAGGTAGCCAAAACACCAACTCCCAGCATAAAACAGAAATCAGGCTGCTGGTTAGGCAGGCTGGCACTGAGGGATTTCCCCCACCAACAGTCCCTTTTGTCCACTTAGGAGCTGACAACAAGCCTCTTGCATGATCCCACAACTTGCATCCCTTCTTGTGTACCAAGCAGCCTGCCTTGGAAGGATCCACACACCTCAGTGTCAGTAACATTAGGAAACCCCCTCCACCTAAACAGAGAGGAAAAGCAAGCTGTGCTCTGGGACCCTTTCACAACACTTACCCAGTAGCAACACCTGTTATGGGCTGCTGGAGAATTTTAAATAAAATTAAATACTTGCATAAAGATGAAGCCAGGCTTGGGCAGCTTTTGCTGATGGGATTTTTGGGCAAGTTACTTCCACCTTCTTACCCGTGTGTGTGTGCAAAAGGGCTACAGAACATCGTTCTTCGGTGCTGTGGAGCAGCATAAAGGCTGCTGTTTGCCAAGGGCACTCATTCTGTTTTGCCTCAAATTGCGTCTATTTTGGAAACATCCCTTGAAAAAAGAAGCATAATTTTTCTGTAAGCAGTGTGAAGTACAGGTTTTATTCAGGCAGTTAGACACAGGTTTCTGTAGCTATCTCACTCCTTGTAGCAGCCAGACTGAAAGAGGAGACAGGATGGAAACTGGAAGTATCTATAATGCACCAGACTAAAAGTGTGGTGCAAGGAGAATTAAGTGGTAGCAAAGAGTATGCATGCTGGTGAATCTCAGGATTCTTTTTAGGTGCTACTAAGAAGCAAATTTATGTCAAGCCATGAACTTCACTAAAGCACATTCCTTGTCTCCTAAGCACCAGTGAATCCCAAAAGCTGCCATTTAAAATTTTTAGTATCCATTACAGGAAAATCAATTGCAAACAATGTGGGGAAAGCTATGTGAAAATTCTTTTTCAGGGTGGGATGAAAAAAATGCCAATAGGAACTCCACAACACTGGAAAACAAAGACCGGACCAACTCTCATTCCATCTGAGAAACAATTAAAAGTGTGAAACCAAAGGTTTCCAGCAGAGACTGCTGCAAAGGCTTAAAAGATAGTGGCTCTGAAGGAACTGCTGTAAAACACAGCCCCAGCCCTCCCAAAAAATCCCAAGTGCCTTAATGTCCATGGGGATCAGTGCGATAGTGGAAGTCACCTCTCCCAAGCCCAGAAGCTACATTCTGCTTCTGTCCTTTTTTTCAGCTGGTGAAAATCTGGCTGTTTTCAGCTCGGTGTCTGGTACGAGCCAACTCCTGTTTATCTCCTGAGCCACACTTTGCAGCGTGTCATGGGGTGCCCTCTTGGCCACCATGTAAGGAGCACTGACAGGTTGCGGTAGTTTTCCAGTCAGACTCTGAAATGGTTATTCACACTTTTATCATGGCAAGATTAGATTATTGTAATTCTTTATTGGCTACCTTCCCAAAGGGGGCTCTGCACAAACTCCAGATGGTGTGAAATACGGCTGGCAGGATTTGAGTTAAGAAGGGACAGTATCATCCACTCTGTTAAAACCTCTACCTTGGCAACTGGTTAGACAGCAAACTGATTTCAAACCTCTCCTTTCCCCCTCTGTGCCCAGCTGAGGCCAGGTCTCTGCCACCAATATTGTGATTCATTATGGTCCAGAGTACTTTACCCAGGCTCACACTACCTGGTAAATAATTCTCTGAGGAGTGATTTCAAGAAGGTGAGGGAAGTGTAAACCTGATTTCCATCTGCTCACTCTACTTTAAAGCCTGTGCAAAAGCTGGGCGGGATACTGCAATTACACCCTTTGCAAACATCACACAGTGTCAAGGATCGATGAGTTCCTCTTACTGAACTGCCTTAACCAAAACTGCAGCCTAAAGACCCCTGTTCCTGGCCACCTGCCTCCAGGCATGAGACACCAAGCCATAGCCCTCCTCTGGCAGGGCTGGGGAGAAATGGCAATGCCAACTTTATCCCACAGAGGCAGCCATCTAAATGCAGCACATCCCAAAAGCTCTTCTAATTTTCAGGTGGCCAATCCCTTCCAATCTCAGTGTGAGCCTCCAAGGGGACACCCAGACAGCAGCCAGCTCCCTGCTCCTGCTCTAGCACTGCAGAGCCTCATCAGAAAACACAGACTGCTGGTACGTGTTCCTATGTGCCATCTTTCACTTTGTGTAAACAGTGGCTACACAAACAATTGATAGGATAATAACTGGCTTCATACAGACCAGCACAAATAAAACCTTCCGGTGTTTTGGGCTTTGGTCTTTTTAGAACCTTCCCTTTCTGGAAGAGGGTGATACGAAAGGTATATTCCTTCCCATTTGATTTGTTTTCATATAAAGCTCAAGAGTTAAAATTTTCCCTGATTTAGCTCATAGTGCCTAAACTCCTACAGGCCTTTTATGCAATGGAAACGTCTTGGGCGGGCTGTAATTAGAATCTAGTAAAGACTGATCATTTGGGTTCTTTTTATTAACTGCAATTTACACAGCAGAATGTGATTTGCTGCATAAGGAGGAGAAGGGCTGGGGACAGCTTTTGCTGTGCACTGGAATGGCATGGCAAACATGGCGTGCTCTGAGCTGTTTACCTTCCCCGTCACTTCTGCAGGGAACCTCTGACCTGCCACTCATGGATGTGGATATAAAAGCTCATGCTGTTTTGGTTGGTTGTTTTTTCTGTTAGTGCAAGACAGCTGACACAGACTGTTTGCTTTGGGAAAACAACCAAACCCTTTTGTTTTGCATGAAGGGGGTGAAAAAACCTGTATATAAAGAATTGCCCTGACTCTGCAAACAGCTACTGCACAAGGAAGAACGACTGGTGGTCAGCTCCAGGGCACGCTGACTGTCGTTTTAGACCTAGAGTGCCGCTGTCATTTTAGAAATTCAGAAGCCTTGGGAAGCTGAAGACACAAAAATATTTCCCCATATGGATAAAAATTATTTTTAAAGAAAAAACCAGCAATGTAAGAGAACAGACAAAGCCAGCATGGTTTACCTGAAATCATGAGAATTTGGAGTTGAGATAAAATAGTCTCTGTGCCTTGTGCTAAACTGTTCTGCACTTTCTGTGGGACTGAGAAGTACACACCAATTTTTGGTAGCACTTTTATAAACCATGTCCTGCTGGACCAGATGTCTGGACATTTTAACACAAGAGAGATAGTGAGAAGGGCTTTGGAATTACTGCAGCCTGTACCACCCTGGGAGCATCTTCAAGGGCAGGAGCTACCACATTGTAAACCCAGCACTTTGATTAAGCCCTGCCTCAGTGCTGCCTCGAGCATACTGCTGCCTGTGAGATATGCTGACAGACACCTGTCAGTTGCCCATTCATTCCGTTTCCAGGTTTCTCCAACCAGACCACTCAGCTGTGGAGTGAAGGTGCCAGTCAACATCCCACCAGTACTGAGGTACAGTTTTAGCTTAAATCTGGAATGAAAATTTTATATCTTTGAATTTCCCAGCAGTTCATTTTAAAGACAAATTTTATCAGTATTTGTTCAGCTGGAGCCACCAGTGGGTGGGCTCAAGGTGTCTGAACAGAGGCATCTAGAGCTATTTGAAAAGTCTGTGACCTCCCTAAGGCACCTGCACAGGGCTGCCAGGTAAAATTCAGGACCTACAGAAGATTCACATCCTCTTTTAGGGAGAGAGAGAGCTCATGTGGGACACACAGAGGCACTGCACTGTAGTATATCACATATCCTGTATAGTGCCAGACACATATGGGTAGGAAACTCAACTGCCTCCTATGTGAGTCAACCCAATGTTTGCAGAGGATCTGCTCCCAGCTTCTTTGTCTGCTGAGAACTGAGCCATGAATGTGTTCTGTGCATTTCAGAAAACTGTCCAAAAGGAGTGCTGGGAAAGGCAATGCCTGCTTATTTTACACAGAATATAACAGCTTACTTGTATTCCCTGCGAAGTCACTAGAAAGGTCTCCATGACACCGAGCAGCAGAGCAACCCAAGCCATGATCTGCTCAAGCCTTCATGCACACAAACATCTGTCCATTCAGCACATGCATATGACACTGATAACCATCTGATGGGCCATGTGACAGACTAGAAAATCAGACAGCAAACCTCACCGCACTGTGTGACACAGAGCCCACCAGCCCAAACACATGCCATTTCAAGCCTAGTTCTTTATTAGATGAAAGGAAGGCTCTCCTGATCACATAAACAGCATAAGTACTGCAGCCCTCAGCTATGAAAATGAATGCTCAGTATAAGCTGCAAGCATGTAATCTCCTGTTGCTGTGTAGCTTTCAGGCGTCCTTCCATGTTCTTAATTCTCCTGATAAATTTGGAGAGATTTGTTTCCAAAGAACACATTTTCCAGCAATTCATAACATAAAACATCACATATCATGAACTCTATCTACCATACTATATCCAAGAGTGAAAGAGATCAGATATCCCTGTAGATCCACTCTTGACCAGCTGGGGGGAAGCACATTAAAAGGAGGTATGTTGTATTCTCTAGAGACCACCACTCTGACCAGAAGTGGGAATGACTACCCAAATCACATGTTATTTGAAAAGCTGAAGAGCGAGTAGAAAAATTAATAGATCATTGGCATTCATACAGAGCCTTTAATTAGAGAGAAGAACGTGGCTCTCTGCATAGGAAAACCATGCCGTCATGTGGTGCAAATCAAGGCAGCTCTACTATGGAATTACGTCAGTCTGTGCCAATGGGACTTCGGTCCAGGTATGCACACAAGGATCTCTGTCTTTACCATGGAAACACAACACCTAGGTGAGGAACCACACGAGCTGCTAAGAGCAACTGTATTAATACTTGACAGGGCAGGAAAGAAAATTGAAAACAATTGTTCTAATTGAAACTATGGGGGGTGTGTAAGTAGGGCAGAACTCACAGCAATTACCTGATTTGGAGCTGAGCCACAACACCAGCACTGCTGCTCTTGCTTTATGGGACTGCAAAGGAGCCTAAGTAAACAGGATTTTGGTTTTCCATCTTTGGTGAAAACGGTTGTTTACACAGAAACAGGGAACTGTGTAAAAAGACATGGTGCCTGCCCAAATCTGAGGACTGAAGCAAGACTGCAAGCTGAGGAGCTGAACTGCTGCCCACACTTGCACCAAACAGCCAAGAGATATGGTGCTCCCTCAGAGAGATATTTCCTGCCTGGATAGTGGATGCACACAGCTTTGACCAGCTGTGGAAAGGAAAGTCCGGGTTATTACAAATTAAATCAAGGCTCCAGAAGTGTTAACATGAGCATTCTGGATTTCCTCAGACTGGAGATGCTACCAGCTCACAGTACCCTCTCCCTGCAGTCCACTTGCCACATACCACTCCTATTCCTTCCTCACAGCCATCACCAGTAGGCTCCAGACCCTGCTCCTCACTCTCCACTACATCTCTCCATATCACCTGCAGAGAGGCAAACCTGCATGGAAAGCTGCCAAGAAGCTGGTTCCCAGAAATCCCATGGGGCAGTGGATTCCCAGGCATGGGGTGCATGAGAAGCACGAAGACAGTGGTTAATAACAAAATGAGGCTCCACTGCTAGCATGGAGGAGGGGATAGCCAGGCCTAGAGTTATTTCAGAGTATCACTTGAGAAGCAGAGATAGTGTCTACAGGAAAGGCTAGATGAAGTCCTGCAGGAACAAAGCTCCTTTTCTGAGGAAAAGCCAATAGGCAATGGCTTACCCAGTGATGACCATGGTCCAACAAGCATGTCTTAGTCATATAACAGAGGAACAACTTGAGGCATCTGCTCCATCATCAGTCACTGCTTTGTGACTGTGCCAGTGACTGCAGCGACAGGGGTCCAGGGCTACAGGCCCTGCATGCACCCAGCACACAGGTCTGAACCTGTGATCCACAGCTTCTCCAGACCATCACAAATCCCCTGAGACATACAGCTCCCCACAGCCTTGCAGGTTGTTTTTAGTTAGACAAACCCAAATGGCTGCCACAAAAGCTTAATCTCTTTCCAGCCACACTCACGCTGAGTGTCAATAGGAAAAAGTCCCATGAATACGCTTGATAATTACAGAGACATGTCTGTAGCAAAGAACAAAGTATAATGCAGGCTTGAATACTCAGGAAATTGACTGCTGATATGTTTCCATTCATTGTTTTGTTCTCTGTTCTCAGTGTTATATTAAAATCTCCTACTAAGAATGAGCTTTCTTGTTTAATGGAACTTGTCAGTTAGAGGAAATCTGCTTGAGCTGTTTGATCTATTCTTTAAAATAATATTAATTGCAAATTTAGCACATGACCCTGTCTTAGTTAGTTCAAAAACTAAAGCTGATATTTTTCTAAATGTACTTGTTACCCAGAAAAATCATGGGCCATCACTTTCCCATTTGAACGCATGCTCCTTTGCCCCACTATTCAGTCCTGGCTATTCATTAGATATGTTGATCAATTGTACCAGTCACCTGACATTGTTTTCCTGACTCTATTAGTGAAAAGTGATAGTAGTGAATAACAAATAGTAAACACGGTGCAAATCTCTGGTCACGAGAAAATCCATGAAACCTTGCAGTTTGTGAGCATTTTTATAAAACCCTGACAACCATATCCACACTCAAGTGTGACCTCATGTCTATAGGAAATCACACTCCGTGCTTCTGCTTGCCTCTCCATTAATGGAACTGGCTTGTCTATTTTTGATTCCATGTGGCTTGTAATTAAGAACTGAATTTGCATGTTTGCTATTCATCCTGATTCCTGCATATGCAGTCACAATAACAAATCTTAATTTCAGGCTCAGAAGCTGATGTACAGCAGAATCTGAATTTCCCAAGTCGTACAGTTCAATGGTATTTAAATCTGAAGGTTACACTTGGTTCCTTGCAGACATAAAAGAACAATTTAGAAGAATCAGATGCAGTGGCCAGTTTAGGCTCTATGTAATTTTGTAGGATTATTTCAGTTTGCTGGTTCTGAACCTTCAGTGAAAATCTGCAAAAATCGATTGCACGGGGTTGTTCACAGAAACAGTATCTCTTTTGTGAATGTCTCCCTGTGTCCAGTTATATCAGAATGATGGAAAAAAGGGGAAATAGTCAATTTCAGTGCTCATACAATTAGATAGAACACATTCTATCATCATCAGTACTTGAGCCTTTTCTTTAGGCAATCTCAAAAGACTTTCAGCAGGGTTCAGAAACCACTGTCCATGTCACCGTTACCACAAGTGCTGTCACTTTTAGGAATTTGACTTTACAGAGACGTGGTGCCGTGAGCCCGTTCCCTGAGAGGCAGCAGCATCAGCTCTGCAGCTGACTCCCTCTCCCCTCCATCACAACACCCCTGGCAGGCACTGTGAATCCCCTCCCTTGTCTGGTAGCAGCAGGTTTGCTAATCGCTGTTCTCATTCATGGAATTTGCTTCACCTGAGCCTTGCTAAGAATGCTGCCTTGGTGCTGTGCACCTCCACCAGTGCGAATTAGGGGCAGCGAGACCCCTTTACAGAGGCACCTTATTGAGGGATGTGCCTCAGCCACGATTGCTCGTGCTGCCGGGGGAGCCTGAGCTCCCTGCCTATGCGCCTTTCAGGACACGTACCACCCTCCTCTGCTCCATCTTCCCTGCTCCTGACTAATTCAGGCAGCTCAAGGTGCAGGGAATTCCTCTCAAATAAACCCATCCTCCCCCGCCCTCATCCTTGCTTAAAGCAAGGGCAGAATTGTTCGAAACAACCCAAGGGAAGAAATCCAAATAGGAGATGACCTCCTTCCAACCCTCAGTGCTGGGGGCCGAGGTGTGGCCCCCCCTTCGAGCTCCCTGGGTCATTCCAGAACCTTTGTCTCATTCCCTCTAGGAGCGAGGCCCTCCCACGGGCTCGTGTTTTCCGCGGCCCATGAAGAGCTCTCTGTTCCCCGCATGAGTCACGCCCGCAGGCCGGGCAGTGACATCAGCCCCTCGCAGCCCTCCTCGGGCTGCCCTTGGCACTCGCTGGGAGCGGGGCTTTGTGCCGAGGAAAAGGGCCGGGACTGTCGGTGGGAGCATCGCTCAGCACGGCTGCATCAAGCGGTCTGTTGCGGGGGATGCCATCCGCGAGCCACCGGAGGAGCAGCTGCAGCTGCCCTGTTTTTCACGCCTGCCAGCAGGCAAACTCTCTCCTGGAATCCCCGGCGTGGTGCTAAAGCCCTGCCTGCTGTCACTACCTGCGCCAGCCACCCCAGGACACGGCACATGCTGCAAACACCTTTTTCTTTGACGGCGTTGGCACTTCATCTGAGCCCGGGACAGAGAGGGTGCGGCTGGTTTTCAAGGCTGCTTTGAGACTACAATAAGACCTCATTATGGGCTTAAAATTACCATTCTGCAATACTGGTAAACCATTACCTCTTCCAGGAAAGCTGCTTTGTAGTACTGCAGGAAAGTTACCCCTCTGGTGTTGTCAGCCGCACCAGCAGCATTGCAGTCCTGTATTCCTGACCAGAGGCTACTACCATCAAGGGATTGAATGACTTCATGACCTTGATGGATGCACAGAGTCAGGTCAAGAGCACTCAGGCAAATGAAATGCTGCCACCTCACTGATAAGAGGGGAGAGTACCCATGCCAGGGCAGAGGGGGAGACATGTAAGGATGCAGGAGATAATGGTGACTGGGGGTGACGGCTTCAGCTCTGAGCTTGCCGTTTTGGGGAGATAGGCACCCCACCTAGTTGAAGCCAGTCCCTTTTCCTCTGTGGCAGGAGCAGCCAGCCTGGTTTGCCAAGGTTTTACTATAAACAAAATGTCTAATGAAGTATTTTTCTAGCCATTTTCTTCTTCTAGTGCTGCTTGAGATCAGAGCCATCCCAGAGTAGTTTGCCCACCTATGGACTTCAGCTGCACCAGCATAGACCCTTCATGTCTAGTATGGAGGGGTGCCAGGTAAGCTCCCCCAGTCCCATATTGCTTTGAAATATCAGTAAGGCAATTGTACACAGAGAGGAAAAAACCAAACTTCTCAGTTCTAGTGCAAGCAGAGTTCTGCTTTTGCTCTCAGCTCACTACTTTGGTGCTGTTTGAGGGTTAGACTACAACCCAGACCTGCAATTCTGCTTTAGATTTGTCTTAACCTCCATGAAATGTCAACTATGCTTATGAGATTTCAGCACAAGAGATGGGAAACACCTGATGCCTGACATTGCTTTCTGAGGCCTTTTCTGTCCATGAGACTTCTATATCCTGAATCCAAATCCTTCCCCCAGTTCGTCCTCCAATGCTGGCTACACACTCTTTAGCCAAATAACATCCCCCCCTTTTTTTTTCCTTCTGGAGACACAGCAACTGTTCTGTTTTGCTGCTGAATGAGGCAATGTTTTACTGGTTACGGTTTCCTGATTTGCAGATTTTGGTGGCAGTGCTGTCACAGAGTTCCCACCATCAGTCCCTGCCAGTGTTCCCCCTGCCACACAACACTCAGGCCTTTCAGCTGGGCCAGAGCAGTTGTTCCCAGGGGCAATGCTGATCAGACACTGATCTAGCTGAAGCAAAATGCAAAACCAAAAACCAAACCAAACCGCATACCGAAAAAAGAAGAAAAAAAAATCCTTTCTATTTTACAGGGTGTTTTTTTTTCACAGTCTTAACCATCAGCAGTTCCTGATGTGGCTTGCTGCAGAGTCACATGAAGAATTGTTTAGATACATTTGGGAGGGAGCTCAGCTGGAATAAAACACTGTGGGAAAAAACTGAGATGGGAACATCTCAAGGTAGAATTACTGCTGAAGCTTCCTTGTCCTTAAACCATGGCCAAGGCTTCTTATCTTGGACCACAACCAGGAAATCACCATAATTTTCCAGTAAACAGCCAATTCATCTCACAATTTATACATTATTACACATTCTCCACGTACCAGAGAATCAGCTCTACAGACTTCTTTCAGGCCTTAAAATGATTCTTAGGCTTCAGTTTTCATTTTTAAATGAATACAAGCATTCAACTGAGCTCTAAGCTATTAAAGCAAGACAACACTTCACTGATAAACTAAATAATTTCACAATAATTCACTTAATTGTCCAATTCACCTATGCCTTTGGACCCATGCTTTGGGATTCCAAATAACACAAATAATAACAAGAATAGCAACAGCACATTTCATCTTACTGAACGAACCAGTGATATACCAAAACACAGCTCGTGATACATTATCACCGGCTGTGCAGGAGTGTGGGTGGGAAGCAGGAGGCTACAAGAAGAGACAGATAGAGCAGCTCCTACACGTGACTTTTTCGTCTGTGCTATTTGCCTTTTGCTGAAGAAGCGCAGCAAATACATTAACACACGCATGAAAAATGAGCTGAGGTAATTCCATCTATGAGCATGTGATTGGTCCCGCTGCCACAAATGTTTTCCCTCTAGGTCCATATCTGAATCTCACCCAGACTGACTCACTCTGCGCCTGCACACGTCACTACTACCCGGCAGCGTCAGGCTGTCATTTGTTTCCTTTTGGAACGGGATGTTCTATAATAGCTCCAACTCCCACTCAACAGTTTATGAAATTGCAGTTCTTCCACATACCTCCTTTGTTCCTGAGCAGCGAGGAGTTTTCAGTTTGTTTCTAAGGTGTTAAAAGAGGATCAGAGTGGCCTGAGCTCAGGGATGCCTCACCCGAAGCTCTAACAGGATGTATCTTTTAACAGATGAAGGCGTGATGGCTCTCAGTGCACTGTAGAGTTTGTTCTTCAGGAAAACAAAGGAGGCATAGTGGAACTGAGGAACTGTTGCTTCTGTGGTTGCTGCTTGAAGTCTCATTCATAAGGCTTCTTCTCCACAGCCAGGGAGAGACTGTCCTGGACATGGAAACTGAAGCTCTGGACATGCTGATGGAGCCATCAAAGCAAAACCAGCTCTGCTTCCAAGTGTCTTGCTATGATGCTCAAATATGCAACACTTGTTTTTCAGCACTGATTAGTTTGACCCTCTTCTCCACAAATTCTTATCTGTATGCGTGTCCTATTCTGGAACAGGTAAGTATCTTTTAACAGATGTTAAAAGAAACACACGTAAGTGTTTCTGAAGTGAAACCCGGACTGACTGTGCTTCACTTCATACCACACAGTTTCAGAGCTCAGCCTACAGGACTAAACTCATGCCAGTTTCAGGTTAAAATCGCGACGTGTCAATAGTATAGACACGGAGTTGTCAGCACCAACTGGTTTGTTCTGCTGGCTTGGTGCTCCTGTCACACCAAACTGCCACTGCTTGCTACCTGTCTTTCAGAGCCCAGAGTCCTGTAGGTTGTTGGATCTCAGCACACAGCAAAAGGAGGAATATGATGTGGTTCTAGAAGTGCAGCAGAAGAGAGGAAGCTGCAGTCCCCCAAGGTTCCCTGCCCATGTCAAGACCATATTCATCAGAACACACCTGTAACGCTGCCAAGTTTCCTGCTGGGAACATCTGACAGGCAGCTGATACAAAAGGACAGAACCGAGGGAGCAGAAAGCCAAAGAATGAAAGGATGCAAAAGATGTCGGCATTTCTCCTGCTTACTTTTGGGATGCTGCTATGATTCAATGCAGGCTAAGATGGATTTGTCTTCACACTGGGTGCACAGCAAAATGAATGCATTGCTATGTGGAATCCAGTGTCCCCTGCTCCAAGTCCTGCTTCCCTATTTATCAAAGAGCTTTAACCAAATAGGGAGCTGACATTACTTCCGAAGACTGCAGCCATTCCTAACAAGGAGGTCAATGACAACTTCAAGCATAGCAAAAACAGTTTTCCTAACATTCTTCGGAAAAAGGTTATCACTTATTACCTGTCACTGGGAATACAATGGGAATCTTAAAGATGTCTTGGAGACAATTTGGAAAAGCAAAACTTAAACTTTGCAAACTACACATAACATTTCTCTGAGGAACAAAAATGTTCCTGGTGCTCCTGCCTGCAAGAGGGTGCCCTAAGCGTCTCTGCAGATATTTATTCTGACCTCCTGAACCGTTGTCCGGGGTTCATTCATTGGGTTTAAATAAATAAGCATTAACAAACCCAAAGCTCCAGACCTTCCACTGTCCTGCATTGAGCCAAGACCTTAAGCAAAGAGGCTTAAGTCACATTTATATTTCCTTTGACCTAGAGACAGAGCACAGCTCAATATATCCCAGTTATGAAGCCAAAGGACCTTCATGGCTGCACAACCCTGCATTCAGCTGCCTGAGAAATCTTTAGAAACTGCTGTAAAGGCAGATCACCACAGGCTGGCATTCCCTGCTCGCTGCAGACACCTTCACATGCAGCACTGGCTGGGGAGAGCACAGAGAGCTCTCCAGCCCTGACTTGCTTGCACGGCAGCCTCAGGAATCCTCCTGGTGCTGCCTGGCCAGCCTTGGATAATGCTGCACTGCAGGAATACAGTGCCCAGACGCTCAGAGCCAGCCCTCGAGCTTTGGTAGCCGCCAGGAGAAAAGACAGTCTCTAAATGTAAGTCATTATAATCTCACAGACATTGCCTATAACTTTACCTGGGCTTACCTGGGTTGCTGTGGAGGGTAGGGCAGCGTTTCCCTTGACATTCACAACGAACGCGTGCTTTAGAGACTACGAGGCTCCTCGTACACAGGGTATTGTTCTGGATTTCGTATTTCTTCGGGGTTGTCTTGGCAACGAAGAGGGTTTGCCGCTAGAGGTGTGTGAAACACTGGGTAACAAAAAACATCACAGCTCCCACTTGTTTCATTCCATCACCCTGTTAAACCTGACTTTTTTTCAACCTGGAATGCTCTCACTTGTGCTGTGTGACAGGAGGGGCAGCACAAATCAGCACCGACTCCTCTGCCTCCCCCTTTCCCCCAACACAGTCATTTTGAAAATAACAAAAAATGACATTTTTCATTGGAAAATTATGTCTATCCAGACACCCTTAGAAGCTCTGTTCCCATTCTCCCTTCAACTACCTTCCTAGGCAGTAGTTCCCTGGCAGGCAATGGAACTTACAATTCCAGAACGGATGAATGGATTTAAGCAAAATTAGGATGGGTTTTTACAATTGTTTGCTTGTTTTAATTAATGACATTTTTAATGACTTCAGTGAAGTCAGTGGGGTGACTGTGGACTGATTTCAGTATAACCAGATCTGCCAATTTGCCCTAATCAAAAGGAGTCTTTCCTTTGTACAGAGAAGAGATGCTGTACAGATAATGCTACACCTGCTCAGCAGACGAATGGAAATGCCCCACTCACCCTTCTGACTCATCCCTGTCCATAGACAACAGACCTATATTTACTGTGGATGAGGTCCAGGAAGTATTCTGAAAAGTTTTTAAAGCATCCTTGGATGCAGTTTCACATTGTTCATTCATGTTATTTGCCTTTATTTTTACTTACTGAAGGCATTAAAAAATTAACCCAAACAGCTGTTCAGATGCCTCTATTTCTTATGTAGCAAAGTGAAAAAAAGTCTGAACAGCTGTGTCAGTGAAACACATCCAGGTGGCATCCCTATGGCAAAGTTTCTACAAAATGTGTAAGATAATGTTTTTATTACCTGAGTTACTGTATTTCTTTTTTATTACTCTGCTGTTGTAGATTCTTAAAGAGGTATTGGCCACTTATTTCCTATTTTCACTCTCATGCCTCAGTGTTTAAGCTGTGCTGTAGCTCAACACACATGTTGCAGTTATTCAGCCATCAAAGGTAAAAATCACCCTTTCAGCACAATCCTCCCAAATCTATTCTGAGGTTTTAAACGGGATTTAAGGCTGGGTAAGGAGCAATTTTATATATCTGGCCTTTCTATGGGGAGAAACTCAGGCTGTGGCACCAAAAATTGCCTTAGGGACACTCAAGACCAGAGGGAATTTGTTTTCCATGTTGTAGAACCAAGTTAACTGAGATGCACAGGTTTGTTGCAGTTCCTTGACAAAGTAGCTGGATCATCCTCAAGGAGAGGCTAAGACTCACAATTACACAAGAGTCTGAAAGAGCAGTTTTTTGGGACTCCAACACGTGAAGCACTGGGGATTTGGAAATTGCCGGTCAAATTCTCAGCTGGGTGATGCTGAAATCTGTACCAGGTTCACTGACAAAGGCTCTTGAAGAACCTCCCTTACTGAGCTTCTGAATTCCTCAACCAGTCTCCCATTCTGAATGGAGTAAATTTTAGCTTCCAAAACTCTGATGCCCTTTCCATGCATTTGCTATCACATCTCAACAATGAGAGCCTTCCAGACACCTGCTCCAAGCTCTGCATTTCATGGCACCACACTCCATCTGTGCTCTAGGCCATCACACCGTAGTCCAAACACCACGCCCTGTCCAGTCATCCAGGGCTTATCTGTTTTTTGCCTTCCATACAAACCCTCCTAAGAGTGTGATTCTGTTGCTATAAGGCAGCTTGTTGATTCATGGATGTGTTATCTATGAACTGCTGATTGATATTTTCTGCCCCAACATCAGTCCTTGGATTATGAACTCTGCAGAACAAAGTGAAAGCACTGAAGTGTCTGAAAATTGCAAGCCACATCACAGGTGTTACAGCAAATGATATTCATAATAACAAATAATAATAGCAATGATAATTGTACTGATTAGGCAATTTGTTGCTGTTATTATCCTTTTCCCTATTCCTACAATATTTGATAAATATGGGCCCTCCAGAGTGTTCCTGAGACTGAAGAAATATTTTCAGGTGAGAGAGAGTGCAAAGAAAAGAGTTGCTTTTCAGCTTATAGCAAAATGACAGTAGATAGCTAAATGCCTGAAATCTGTTTATATACCAGTAAGATTTTTTTTTTTAATTAGCTTGAGAAACAAATATAAAAATGTCTGTACGATCCTGAGAAGGACTATCTTCCAGGGGAAAGCTCAGCAGAATCATCCCCGAGTCTAAAGGAAAATTTCATTCTCCTCTAAATCATTCCCTTTTGGTACATTTTCTTCATATTTAGTCGCTGGATGCAATTCCCTCTATATGTCCTAAGCTTGTGTTATTACAGTTTGAGCACAATATATGTTTATTTGGAGTCTAACAAGATCATCAATCAGGAAATACTACTGCACTTCATATTACGTATTTATTTATAGTGTTAGGATGAAATTTACCTGGGTCCAGAGAACAAAATTAGGCTGTTACAGCCCTTGGTTTCATAAAAGTTATTTTCCTCTCAATGCCTATGCCCTGTGGACACGAATTTATTTCTCCAATACTGGATGAAAAATCTCCCATTCTTTCAGTGTCTCCAGGTAATAATGTCTCTACCTTTCCTTCTGCTTCCAATTTTGTGTCCATTACTTGAATGCTTGAAAACATGAAATACAGTACCATAAGTCACAGAGCAAGAAAATCTGAAGTGTGTAGAGAATATTACTTTTCCTTTTCAATCCTTTTGTAATTAAAGAAATTCTACTCAATCATTTGATATCTTCAGTGATATTATCACACTTCTGATCTTAACCTTCCAGTTGAATTTTAGGGGCTGGTTGGCCTTTAGAAAGAAGGAGTATTTTGCAGACAGGTTATGGGATGCAGATTTAGAAAATCTCAGTTCTTCTCTGAAGTATGTCACACACTGAACAAAGAAAGTTGACTTTAAATGGAATGTGTACTAATAAATGTAAATATGGAAGTGGAAAATTGCATCACAGAATATGACAGCTCCATGTAGTTAATCATAATGGTAATTATCTTAAATAATACTAAAAATATCAGTGAAAAATGTTAAGAGACCTTTTTTAAGTGTCCAAATGTGTTCTGATTGTTGTATTTGACAACTCTGCAACAACCTAAGTCTCAGAGACTTGGAATCTCCATGAGATTAGATAGTATTTTCACACAAAATGGAGAAGAGAAGTTACATGAACAAATGGCAAGTTTATCTCAAATAGAAGCATTATAAAACCATTAAGCAGTAAAAGTTTATTTAGTTAATTGGCTAAGACCCAGAAAAGATTTCACAACACTATCAGCAGGGTGTAGAAATATTAAAAAGAAAAAAACCAACAAACCAAAAACCCAGCAATGAAAAGCTTGATTTCAGAGAAGCACTGTCATTTAAGAAACACTTTCTTCAGTATTTCTTAGATAAGAAACTGCTTGTCAGCATGTGTGTATGTTCTTCCTGGAATCAAGGTCCATGCAATTTATTTCAGATATAGCAATATTCTCTCAGTGCTTCGCAATTTTTCCATGCTCAAGTACCAGGAAAAGTGGAAGTAAGAGGCACATACAGTTACAAAGAAGTATGACACATATTATTTATGTTTACTTAGTGATTCGAGCTAAGATAGACATGCAATCTCAGTGTAATGAGTTAACCAACAGGAGCTTCTGGCACTTCTTGTACACAGAGTAAAAAAAATCTCTTAGGAACATGGATGGATAGGAATGTGTCAAAGCAGGAACACAAGGAAAGGTATCTCATGCAGTTACTGATATAATAGAAAACTGGAACTTTGTGAAATAAAATTGAGGTGTAACCTATGTAAAGCCAATGAAAGATGTGCTCTGGACACCCAGTAAAGCTCCAGTGTAGTTGTACTGATTGTGTGCAACCTTTGAAACAGAACGTTTCTGAATTGCTGCTCCCTGGTGTATCTTTTCTTAGGAATAGTCTGGCCATCCAGGAAATATTTCACTCTACCTTCCAGCACACACAGAAGTTTGAAAACAATGCAAATGTAAATATTTGCTGATGTCAAACACTTCCAAGAAGAAATGATCCATTTTATAACAGGATTATGTTATAGCCAAGACTAATTTTTAGATTCTCTCCAGTGATTCTTTAAGAAAAACACCTCCTGATGAAACACAACCTCTAACTCACGGGTTTTGTGTATTCAGGGGAACTTCTCCCAACAGCTGTTTACAGTGTTCATAGAGAACAAGCTGTACCGTGACCTGCTTTTAATCCAGCTGCCAGATATTCCAGAGGTAACGTCATGGGAGAGGGCACCAGATTTTTGAAGATGAACCTACTCAGTGATAAAGATCTTATGGGAAACCAGAACAAAACCAATCAATGAATATACCCTAAATTCTCTTAACAAAAGGGAAATATCTCACCATTATGATATAAGCAACTATTACCCAGTAAGAATTGAGGCCAGGCCTCAAATAATGTTTCACAGCACGAGTTATACAGTCAGGTCGCTTGGTGCAAATGCACCAATTGACTGGTCACATGTGTGCTTGCAATGTCTGTAACCAGCTCTGCTCTCTTGCTTTGTAAAAGAACTCAGTGTCCATAAAAAAGAAACCACTTTAAATATCTACATCTGTGTATGTCGATTCATCAATGTTCAAAAGCATCTACTATAAATTCAAAGATGAGTTCTGAGATCAAACCGGATATCATCAAAACACAAACCTAAGAAAAAGTAGAAGGGAATAAAAGAAAAGAAGGGGGAACTGACAGGTGGTAGAGAAATAGTGAGAAAATACTGGGAATGTATTAGATTATTATCAGGTGGTACTTCCCATGAATCCAATTTTAGTTACTTTTGGGAATAGCACGGGACCAAAATTTTCTTATGGCTGTCATTGCAAACAAGCAGAAGAATCATGCGCCATTTGAGTGCTGTTGATTCCTACCATGGCAAAACCTTTTGATTAGAAGTAAATTTCCCTTAGTAATGTGGCAGCCTCTCCTTCCAGCAACCAAACAATATTTGTCTGAGTTGAGTGCAGTTTACAAGGCTTAAGTCATTAAGCATGACCAAGCTGACCAATCATGCCACATGAACACCGACTCATCACCCTTAAGTGATGTCAAAAAATAACCACATCAAGTAAACCAAAACCTCAGAATTTGGAACAGTGCAGGGACTGAAAAACTTCAATTTCTACACAAGTGATTTGTCAAAAGAAAAGACACTACACTTGACAAGGAAATTCTTTTGCTGAAAGTTGCATGCTCAGTTATTTGATTACATTGCTGGTGTTCCCTTGTTCCTCTTCTTCCTCCTATATTTCTGTCTAGGAAATATTTCCAGAACTTGCTGGTTCAGTTACCTGTTTCAGAGTTGTGGCATTCAGTAGATCCAGGAACAAAGCCTTATTATTATAAATACTTCAGCTACAACATTTCTAAGAAAATTAGACTGACTATTATAATCTCCTGCTGACTCTTACCTGGAAATTTTAAGTTCTCTAGTGTGGGAGTAGACTCTGAGGACAAAATATTAAATTTTTTATTTAATTAAAAGACAAAGAAGAAATTCAGGATAAAAAATTCAAAGCTTGGAAAGAGAAGTCAGAAAACAGTAAGATGAGAAAGGATGAAAACCAACACCACACTGATGACTCTGGAAAATTCCAAGTCAAAGTACATCACAGGTTTTGTTTTGGTACAACAAGATGATAAACAGTACTCTTGGACTTCAGAGGCATTTTTTTAAAAAGTTTTTTTAAGCTTTCTTATTTAACCTTGTACTTGAATAATAGCCTGTTCCTGAATTACAATCATGCATATTCTCCACACTCACACGTAAAGTTACATTGGTTTCCAGCAGATTATGTTTTGAGTACAGACATCACCCCTGAACATTATCTTCTGGCCTTCAAGCTTCTCACATAACATCTACTATTTAGATATTAGCTACTATCTAGAAACGAGCCGTCTTGACATGACCGAGATATTTCATCACTCTGCACAAGTACATGCCATGAATCAGCGGCAGCACGAGAGATGCTCTGTCACTCTCTGGTACTCAGTGCTGCTTTACAGAATGACACAGTATCAAAGATAATAACCAGCCTGGAACAAACAAATCACATACTAATGAATACAGAACATTAAAGCCCAAAGTAATTTCCCCTGTACCCCCTAGAGAACTATAACTAACACTATAGAAAAGTCTCAATGAAATCTTGCTGAGTTCTGTGTAGAGCCCTGTTGAAAGCCAAGAGTGATGTAAGATTTCCTTGGAGTTTGAACTGAACCCTCCTCATTGTTCTGAGGGCTTACCATTAAAAGAAGAATAGATGTTAGCAATAAAAAGGTAAAGAGAACGAACATCTGAGAGCATCTAAAGATCTGCAAGGGATCTCATAAATATATAGCAAACATCCTGCCTGACGGAGTCCCCAGAAGAGAAGAATTCTACATCACCCACAAAGCACATTTTTTACAATCTGTTTCTTTCTGTCTGAATACAAAGGAGTAAAGCTGAGTGCTTAACATATGACTTGTAAAATTCAAATTTTAAAGCTTAGAAAAACAACCAAGATTAGGGCCGTTCAACAAAATCATATCTCCCTTCACATAGTGTCTTTTTATTCTTATAATTTGTCAATAAACCAACAAATGAGACTTTCAGCTATCAGTACTGTTAGGTATCATGGCTTTAGGTACACAAAAATAAATTAAACAGCATGGGCTTGAATCATACCAACACCACAGGCAACTGCTGCGGGTTTTCCCACCTGATGTGTTGGTGACGGCTTAGGGTATTTGCTGTAATTTCATACTCTGGTGCCCTAAACTTTGAAGAATGCATTAAGTCCTGGCAATTTTTGTTGGCTCAGGTCCCTTATACATGTGCCATGTGTGACCAAGAGCGACTTCTCATGAAGAACACAGCAGAAATCGAGCATGCTCTGCCAAAAAGCCCCTGGGAAGCAGGGTTTGTTGGCACATACCTACCTTCAAGCAAGCAGGCAGCAGAGGTGCATCTTGGGGTTATTCAGCTTCAGGCAAAAATGCCAAAGGTGTCTTTTAAGAAAGATCTTAAAAGCAAAATTATAGAGGATACAAGTGGTAAACACAAAAGGAGAAGACAGAGAAACATGTACCAAAGAACCCGCACAGACAGAATGGGAGCATCATTCTGTTACCACAGCATTTACACATATAGGATACACGTGTATAGGATTCTGTTTCTCCTGGCATTCAGCCCTGGGTGGTGAAACAGATGATGCTCTAGGCTGCAGTTGTCCATCCTTCTTCCAGCTGGTCAGATACCAGCTGAGGGACCTCTGTAAGCACCACATAGCTCTGGCAACAAGGACTTGCAAGTCAGGTTGATGCCTGCACACAAATGCTCAGGATGGCCTTTAGCTGCTGAAAATCCTACTGCCCTCTCCTCTACCCTTTGTCATCTTCTAGATCACAGCAGAAAAGGAAATGGGCAAAACACAGCTACCTGGTCATGGAGTACCTTTTGGGGTCCATCTTGTTGAGTCTATGTTCTGGAACTGAAGTGGTAATATTTGACAAAAGGAAAAAAACTCACACATCTGAGAGAAATCTGGCATAAATCACGTAGAACAGCTAAAGAAAAAGAAGTGATAACAAACGAGCTCTGCAGTCAAGGAAAGGGTAAAATCTTGGCTCTACTGAAGTCATTGGGATGTTTCCCAGAAAGGTGTAGACAGGGTGTTTTATCCAGGACTTTTAACTAGCTATTAAATGATTCAATGGCAAGTTGGCTGGTTTAAGGCGCAAAAAAAATCATAGAATAGCTCCAGCATGCCTCTCCCTGCCCTGCCTATCCCTTGGGAGGTTCAGATCATGCACAGCTTTTTTTATGGGAGACTTGACAGGTATTTCACTGAACCTTAGTTGAAATTAGTAGGTTCCCAGGCCCTGCCTCCTTCCCAAGTTTGGGGATGAAGATAGGAAACACCTGCTAATGACACCAGAGACACAGCAAACATCAGAGTCATGTGTCAGCAGAAAGCACCCTGGAAACCTGGCCCCTGCAGTACTGACACAGCCTGTCTGGTGGGGGACAGTGCATATGAAGAAATAGGATGCTGTGTTAATTTAATTGATGTGCATTTGAAAGGATTTGAATTATTCTTGAGCGCATACCCACAAATAAATAAGGCAGCTCACTGCCTTCAGGCTTTAGCCAGTTTATGAAGAGCCCCACCACCCAAACGATCTATTCACACCGCACGCTTCTGCTCTGCCTCATTTTTCTGCTTTCCTCAGTCTCCTTCTGCCTTCCCCCTCCAAAGTACACCGGTTTCTATGGGAACAGAACACATCATCGGAATGGACAGAAGTCGGTGACATCCCCACGTGCAGACCGAAAACAGGGTTTAAATAAGCGCTTTGCGGTTTCTGCCACAAGCCGGAGAAGGCAACGGGCGATGGCCCCACACGTGCGCGCACACGTGTGAGCGTGGGCGGCTGGCCCTGCACACGCGCTGTCCCCTCATCACACGAGGCACACACATGCACAGCCACCGGCTCCCCGGGACAGCAGAAGGCTTGGCAGAACCCGTTCCATCCCATTCTGCTTTAATATAGCTGAAAATTGCTTTGACAGCTGAATAGCTTCTTTGTTTATAACTCATTCTTAGCTGACTCTGCTGCATTATGGAGCTTTGTAAAGAGATTACTTTGTCAAGAACTGAACATATATGACCTAGGCATGAACAATTTAGTTTGATGAACTACATTCATTTTATGTGACATGCAATCCGCAGTCCTGCTGCCTTTAATGCATCTGCTTTTCTCTGTGGGTTTCATTTTCTGATCTCAAGTGTTTTATGAATTTTTTTGGGGTCTTTGGGATCTACCTTCTTTACCCTGTCCTGGACAGATGCAGAGAATTTTCAATATGTCAAATCTCAAGACATTTTGTCTTACACTAAGTGTACTAAATCGAGATTTTGGCTGCAAAGAACAGATCGTCATTGTTATCCAGCTAGCTGATTATCCACCTGCAAATACCTTATTCCTGCCCTGAATTGCTAGAGTTTTTTAAGTGTTTGAATTAGGATTTTAACACAATAGAGTCCCAGCTGAGAAACTGGACCCACTACAGGAAACACCATACGGCACATACACAGCTTCTTGCCGTGTCCCTTCATCCCCAGTGCTAAAGCCCTAATACACAGATCTCCATCCACATGACTTCAGCAGCACCTGAACCAGTTCATTGTTTTAACTGAGCATTATCTATAAAATATTAAAGCCAACCCAGCCTGTATTGCACTGCAGGCACTTATCAGGGCCTTGCACTGTGCACTGGATGAGTTTTGCAGGCTCTGAAGCCATTGCCTTTAGCTGTGCTTGAGCTGACTGCACTGGTCATCTCTGATCACCACTGCAGTTTTTACTTCTAGCTATGACTTGCTTAGAAATTCCATTACTGCAGATTGACTTTATGCCCTGCCTGGAGGCACAACAGAGACTTTGGGCATTTTTCTCCGGTTTCTCCTGTCTTATTCTTCTCTCCTTCACTCAATTTTTAAAATAAGCAGCATTTATTCTGATGGGTAGATGATATGATCCAATATATAAATTACTAAGAACATTAATTGTCCTAACAGTAAAATTCCTATCAGCTTTGTAGTAGGCATTACATTGATCTTTTGTGGGCTGGAGACTGAGCACTTTTCTTAGAGACATCACTGGTGGCTTTTCTTGTGCAGGACACAGAGGTGGGCCTTGCAGCATCTTGCATTTCAAGGGGTTTTGCTCAGCTCATGAACTGTCAGAACTCCAGTTTACACTACACCCTGCATTTTGCACTCAGTGGTATTTTGCCACTTCTGAACATACCAATCATCTCTATAAGCAGAGGGGTAGTTTGTCAGACAGACAAATCCCTCCTTATCTCTTAGTCATAACCCTGATCCACCTCAGATGATTTAAAGAGCTTCACACATATTAACCTTTCAAATAAAAAAGACAAGAAAATGGCTTCTTTGCAAATCACTGTTTGAAAACAGAAGCTGCAGAGAGATTCCTTACAACCTTACTTGCTCTCACTCATACTCCTAACGGGCACATATTTCACAAGAGATGGCACACTACATGTTATTTGTTGAAAAAAAAATATACTTTAAATTCAACATCTCTGTGGAAGTCGTTGTACTAGAAACTAATGCCTTGACTAATGAATTCCTTAACTTTCACCCCTATGGCAAATGACGGACTGGTGCCACTGACAAAAAAAGACTTCTGACCCTGTGATATTCAGATAAATAATAAAAGGCCGCACAGATGGTTTAGAAACAATTGTTCTTATTACACTGGGAATTTTCATATTTAGCAAGAAGTCATGAGGTCTTCAGAGTCAGTAAATTTCCACAGACAGTTTCTGTTCTTCGCCCCCCCTTGTGGCAAACGTGGCTGAGCCACCAAACATGTCTCAATTGGTCTGTAATCTGCTCTGCTGCAGGAGCCTTCGGAAAATCCCAGCCCAGCAGACACCAGCTGTACTGGGATATGGCTGGTGGCAGCGAAGGCAGAAGGGATTTGCACCGCCATTGCTTGTGTGCACTGGTCAGAGAGGCTGAAGTCAACTGGCTGAAACACACCAAAATCTTTGTGCAAAAAGAGATCATGAGAGAGAAGAAAGGAAAGTCATGGTTTGCAGAGGAGAAGTAAATAATTTCCAAGGTCAGGGACCCTTGATACAGAGAGAAAATGAGAAGTAGAGAGGGGAAGGAAGGCATGTCATCACCTCACAGCATGATCCTTCTGGAGTAAATACAGCTTTGCATGTGCTCAGTGTGCCTCGCCCTTTCCTTCAAGAAGAGCTCCACATTGTTAATATCCTAAATGGTGGATTTCCACATTCATATTTATCTTCTCATTTCAGCGCTGCTGGCACCTAAAAATCTGAATTTAATTTTCCAAAACCAACTAAAATCCCTGCCTCTGACTCTAGTCTCACCTGTTCCCTGCCAGTGTGTTCAAATGACTCTCCTTCCATAAGGTCATAGTTAAGAACAAGCTAAATATGTCCCACCTAGAGGAGACATCCATGGGTCATGGTGTCAGTCTACATCTTATAAGTAAACATGAGAGCTTATTAAAGGCCACTTTTTCTAAAAAAGACCTTAAATTTTGGACCACAACAATGAGTCAGTGCATTACTCCTTTGACTAAAGACACACAACAAATTTTCTCTTTAGGACTGTGCCATGGAATACATTAGACAGTAGACTCCTGGCTCCTGCCACTTCTGATCCCCCACTGGCTCACAAAGGCTTAGATGGTTCACTTGCATCAAGCTCCTCATGGACATGAGAACACATGTACCCAGAAAGGAGATCTTGTATGCTCTGGTTTCTAGAAATGTAACTGAAAACACAAGGGTTGATGCTATTAGCAGATGGCTACTTTTCCTGTTCAGAGTGCTTTCAGCCTGTCATACTTACTGGAAAAGTGGGCATGGTGGGAGCAGTATCACAGGCCCAGCTCCCAGTGCCCATTCGGGGTAAAGATGCTGGGCATGAGCACATAATTAGGATTAGCAGGTTGGACCTCAATAGATCGAAGCATTTAAGACAGCATCTGCAGAGCTGAATAACTGAAGGAAGTCCAAGGGTATTGCAAATGCATCTTTACTGTCAATGACAAATTTTCCATAAGTACTGGCAACTTTTCTCTGGATCTCATCAAAATAATTCCTAAAAGAAATTTTGAAAATCCAAACCCAGAAAGAATTACCCCAAAGAATCTCTGAAGTGATTTCCTTTAATGAGAAGGGATAGGTACAGGAATTTCCTCATTGTCTCAGAGACAGGCAGTGGGATTTTGCACAACCCCAACAGCCTGGCTCAGCCATCCATAGAGTGTTTCAAGTTCTCCCTCAGCAGGGCATAAGTCCACCCGAAAGAGTAATGATAGGGGAGGAATTGCACAGCCACTGCCCCAGCCTGAATGTTATGAGGCTCTTCCAGACCTGCTCTGTAAACCTTTGCCTTTGGACCCTTAAAAAACATGCACCATATCATTCTGGAATGGTGTTAATCTCTCAGTCGTGGAGGTCAAAGCAGGAGTTCTATTATAAGCTCTGTGAAACACATCTCCTTCCCAGCCACTCACTTGCAGGGAACAAAATCCAGTCAGCCAAAATGATCTGTGTGTAACAGGACACCAGAGCAGGCATTTGAGGCAACGTGGGTGAGGCATTTTAGAGCTGTGAGACCTCCGAGCTGGTGCCGAGCCCTTGGTGAGGCAATACTGGCTCAGTGCCACAGTCAAGGAAGCAGAAGAGACAGTTTTGTCTTTGCTTCCTTGCAGAGGACAATGGTCTATTCACAGACAATACCAGCTGGAGAGGCCACAGCCACACCTCTCACCCAAGGTCCATCAAGGCCTTCCATGGTACTGCCCAGCATCAGTTGTGTTCCCTGCCTGCCCCTGCTATGCTGCCATCTTCCCTAGCATCTCTGCATAGTCCTGGTTCATTCATCTCAATAGCACTTACAACAGCTGAAGCTCAGGAAAGACTGGACGTTGTGGTTACAAATGACAAAGCCCCAGCCTTGGAGTCACATTGGCTGAGCAATGACTGACATGTGCCAGAGCATGGAGCAGAGCGCCCTGGTCCCAGAGTGTGGTAAGCTGGAGGTTAGCTGAGGACCCTCCTCATCTCTTTCTTTAACATGTTCTCTTTGTATTTACCTTGGGGTCCAGAGTACACACTAGAGTTGCTGATAAACTTATCAGTAGCAGAGTGAAACATCCATTTCATTTGTGCTGTTTATACAGAGGCTTTTTCTCCAGTTGGTAAGTTGGGATTCAGCGAACAGGGGGACCCTGTGTTTTCTTCCATGCCCCACAAATGCTGCTCCCAGCAGTGTGTGCTACATGTCAGAAGATGGGGAGAGACTCTGCATCAAGGACCAGCCCTCCCCCACCCCAGTGCTGGAGTCTTCACCTCTACAGTGGAGGTGGTCTATCCCCACACATCATTCCCAGCCCCAACCCAACCCCTAGAGATGAGGAAAGGCTGTGGCACAGTATGTGGATGCCGATTACATCTCCAAACAGGAGGAGCACACAATCGATGGGATCCGCCTGCTTTCCAACCCCTTTGTGCTCAGGGGCAGAAATACAAATAAGCCTCAATGTCTTTTTCCTGCTTATATGAACTAAGATCCGTTTTTCAATAGCAGGCCCTGTCAGATAAGTATTCCCTATTCTCAGTAGTTATTTTTGGGAGAGAAAGCCTTTTAGTGGCTCCCATGACACTCCCCTTCAGCACTCGGGAGGTGCAATGGGATGACAGGTAGAGCTGTGATTCAGGGATGCTCCTACACCCACTGGAAGCTGGTGTTGCCATGCCAACCCTGTAGCTTGTGCACAGCCAGCCCAGGGCACTGCAGGCTGCTACAGTGTCTGTGTTTTGCTCATAGATCAGCCTCAGGACCTTCCAGCAGAAGATTTGTTTGAACCTTTGATTGCAGGATGGATGACAGCATCCCACTGAATTTTCAGCTCACCTGCCCATCTCCCCACTTAGTCTTGTCTCAAAGAGAACAGCACCACAAACTTTATGAGGGAGTTTTCCCCTCTAAATGAATTACATCACACAACCCTTGCTAATAGCCTGTGTTGTTTCAGGAAGACCACAGGGAGAGAAGTGGGTAGGAATGGCAACAATCCTCCCGACAAGCCCAGGCACCCCTGGCGGAGCCACACCCACCCTTCACCCACTCAGCACGTCAGGTCATGTGCTGCCTGAGACAGCATCCAGAGCCCATCTGAAGCACTCACAGCACATGACCAATTACCTTTCCTCTGCTTTGACTCACCAAAAGGAACATTTTAAAAACTGTTCATTCCAAAAAGCACTAAGTGACAAAGTCAGCTCTGTGTGCAAAGCCAGCAGAGGTGGAGGGCACTGCAGACAGTTCATAGAAAAAGGACTAGTCTGGATTGAGTTGCCTTGTTGGAGAATTCCCTGGGTAATTTCCTGGGTATTTTCTAGCTTACTTCCTTATTGCTCTCTGGGTAAACTAGGTCAAAACACTTGCCTTGTCTAAGCCTCGGTTTGTCAACATATTAAATGAAGGCAATGGAACAAGTTGTTCTCTGCTTTTTCTGCCTGGAGTTCAACCTTACGGAAAGTCCATACAATGCCCTTCTTCTCCTTCATTAGAGCCAGGAAGGCCTTTGAAATCCCCAAACTGAGAGAAGCTGAGAAGTGTTGCATATTGCTATAGGCAGTTCAGGAGGAGCTTATGTGCAATGTGAACAACTAGATTATTAGGAAAGATGTGCCCAGAATGGCACAGCATTTTGTCCCCAAGAGGAAAAAAGTGCATCACCTATAATTGTTTTTGCTTGATCAGCCTGCTAGCGAAAGTAGGAATACCCTTAAAAATCACAATATCTGAAGTCTCAAGAAGAATCCTAGGAACAAAGAAATTCCACCACCCACTGTGCTGCATCCCAGATCTGGCTGCTCCTTCCTGAGATACTGCAGTACATCCCAGCCTTGTTGGCTGCCACTCTACACACACTGTTCATTCACCTGCACTGATTTTCTTAATTAAAAGCTGGCATTTAAAACCACAGTAATGTTTGAGGGTCCTGCAGCACGTACGGTGGAGTCTGATAAAAGGAAAACTACTGTGAACAGACAATACAGACAGAGGGGTGGTCAAGTGTCTTTGAGTCTGAATTAATACATGTGGCTATCAAGTTTGCCTTAACAAAAAGGGTTAGTCTACAGCATCCCAGACGGGGAATGAAAAGTTTTTTTGAAGAAGGTAGGTTTTTCTTTTTTAGTAAGACATCAGCCAGCAGTAATGTTTTACTGCATTGTTAACATGCAGGGTAAAATATCCCACAAACACCACGTAAGACATGAGCCTGTTCTTCAGAAAGCTTCTGTATTTCAGTGTCTGCATGAAATATGGCAATAAACCAGGACCAATTTGATAGCATGTTACATTGTATCAGTACTCTCATACTTCCTAACAGAGTAAGATCCAGCAATCTGGATAGATTTTTTACTTAAGTGATTCCTTGCTCCTTTAGCATTTCAGAATTTGGGAGCAATTTTGGCATAAGGTCTTTACAAATGTAACCATAATCTCTTCAGGAGCAGAGACAACCAAAATAAGAATTTCAACTTAGCAAGACCTCTACAGGGAAGCAGAGGAAGAAACCGTTGTTAGAACAGTATTGCCATGACTGTTGTTTCCCATGGCATCCTCCGGCTGCCTTCCACTCCCTAAGAGCCCCTTGCCTGGCTCCTCCTCCTTGGCTCTCCCACCTGTGGGCTATATATCTTCTGTTTCACGGCCCTGCATGGGCTATCTCCAGTTTATGATATCATCACAAGTCATTACTACAACCCATATAGCTGGGCTTGGTACACAGGTTCAATAGTGCAAGTCCTTTGAACTGAATTCCTCAAGTCCACTTTTCATCCCATTATCAGATTGATACTGAATAAAGGCCAAGTGGAAAATCCCAGTATGACATGCACATGCTGGGATATAATGTAATGGCTATGATCAGAAAAGGGTTTGTGAGAGACCTCACCATATACTAACTATGTGAATTATGTGTGTTCAGTCTAACTGGAATAATTTCTGATATCTCGGGGTCAAAGTCTCACAATTCATAGGCAAACATTTTAGAGGACTTGTATATTAATGACATATCATTATTCAGAATCAGAACTAGTTCTGCTGAGTCAGTTACCTTGGACAAAAAGCATTCAGCCAGAGACTCTAAGGCATGATCTGGCTCCAGGACTTAAAATGAGGGCCATTTCCCACACTGCCCAGCTATGGCAATTATACAGCCGAGGCTGGGGCTTCCAGAAAGCAAAGCTACTTGAAGATATTGGGAAGGTCTCTCACTGCCAGTTGGGAAAAATCCCAACTACACACTAACAAAACAAATATCTAATTTTTGACAGTTTTAAAGCTTCTTAGCTTGATTTCTTGCTACAGTAGAATAAAAGTGCCATAGCGATGGCTTTGGGCCATTAAAGGACCAGGTCCTTTAACGCACACATGTCTGTGCTGCACTGCACAGAGTCTGTAGGGATGCCCACCGTGGAGCATCCCCACACATATAGTCCCCAGAGGGGCTTTGCAAACTGCTCATATAACTGTTGCATTAAATTACATTTAGCTAGAGCAATCAGTAGCTCATCAGTTGACTTCTGGCTCTGATTTCTAATAACTGGAAGCATCTGACATAACGAAAGCCCTTAGAGAAGGCACAGGGAAAGAAATAAATGTGCTAATTAAGCTAAGCAGAATGCTCTGGAGAAGACTATTCCACTTCAATGATACCCTGACATTTCTGACCCATTACAAGTAGCAGCATAGAAATTTCAGGAATTTAATGTAGAGTGTTTAATTGAGACACAGATGAAAAGAAATCAGTGGAATTTAAAACTGATTTCTTCCCTACAGCTTAGTAAATATTCTTAGCCACTAATGTGGCTAACTTTAATTACATGAGGTAAATTATCCTCATAAATGTGATAGAAAACTCTGCAGGCCTAGCACATTTATGGTGAATTCTTTGCTTGCAGTGCAAATGGAAATGCAATAGTCCTACTGCTGTATCATACTTAGCACTTAAATACAGTTTTTGTCATTTATTTCCATCATTTGAACCTAAGGACATGGAGGAATGTTTTGAATTTTACATATGATACGTATTTTCTTCTGAGAGACTGGATCTGTAAAAGTACAGCTCAAATAATACTACACTCGGCATCTCTCCCCTCCAAACCCTCTAACTGTTACAGTATCCTCACAGGATACATTTTGGTTTATCTGTTTTAATACATGGTTAAACTGAGGCTTGAAAATCAGGAAGTTACCAAGGTCAAAACACATGTTAGGTACAGAGTTGGGAAGAGAAATCCTGATCCAGATTCCTAGTTGTCAGCTCTAGCAGTTTGCTGGTATTCCTTTCCTTGCCTGCATTTAGGAACACATTATCTGGATGTTCCATTCATATGAAAGGTGTTGAATGGGAGACCACTCTTCTTAGGATGGTTTGAAGCCTTTGCCCCTCACGTTTGAAGAATTTCTACTTTTTCTTCAAATGAAAATGTGTGAATTACTACAGAATTTGTGTAACAATTTCATTAGCAGACAAAATTCACCCTCTTGTATTGTAAAATAGCTCTCATTTTTAATTTACCCTAGTTTACCCAATAGTCAGCATCTGATGGCTGTGTTTTCATCTGGACTTGCCATGTCACTGAAGAGTGTCAGAGTATCCATTTTTATAGCTATAAATAGGAATTTAGAGCACAGCCCAGGCTATGATTATTTGGGAATTCAGTGTTAAGTTCATACTCATCACAGGTGTCAAACTGGGTTAACCATTCCATACTTCTCCATGTTGCTGAATATTAAATTAATTGGTTGTGATTAATACAGGTTGTCATTAATGAAAGCTCTTTCCATCCAGGTGATTTTATGCAGTGTCTGAAGGACATGAATACTTGGATCAAGTTTCTCTAGACACATTTCTCGGTTTTTTCCTGTTAGTGGGAACCCAGAGGACTCGATATGCAATCTTCAACCACTCCAATTTGTGTCTCCAACTCTATTTAATCCATGTACCAGGGCAGCCGCTAGCTACTACTACTAGAAAGAATTGCAGTGGAAGTGTCTGATGAACCTGAAAAAATCCAAATAAAGACAACCTACAGTTCCAGTATTTTTCCTTCTGATCTCCTAACCAGAGCAATATCCTGCAGAGAGAAGTCTGGTTGGCTGGGAATGGCAGCAGCACCCCTTTGATGGCAGAGCCAAGGGAGAAAACGATCTAACTCTTCCATTGCAAAGTTACCTCTGGACCAAAAACAAAACAGGCATTCAGTTTGGTCATGCATGAGTCTGGCTTTTTTCTACTCATCTGGGCCTCCTATTCTTTCTCCAGCTGTGGATGCTGCACCCTCGTGCCTTTGCTCCTCTCCTGCAGCCCCCCAGCTGGGCCTGGGTAATCTGTGCTCTGACTTGTGCTGCTCTGCATTTCCTAATGGGCTCATGTGCTGGTCTAGGCTGCCTTATAGGGTAATAAACTGAAAGAAGAGCGATTTAGATTAGATATTAGGAATAAATTCTTTACTGTGAGGGTGGTGAGGGTCTGGTACTGGTTACCCAGAGAAGCCGTGGATTCTCCACTCTTGCAAGTGTTTAAGGCCAGGTTGGATGGGGTTTGGAGCAGCCTGGGATAGTGGAAGGTGTCTCTGACCATGGCAGGGGCATGGAACTGGTTGATCTTTAAGGTCCCTTCCAATCCAAGCCATTCTAATAAGCCATTTGTAGTTTTAATACAATAAGGAACAAAAAAGATTGTATTTTTGTTGCTTTACTTACATAAGGAGCAATGTAACTGGCCCTCCCTGTCTCAGTCTTGTGCTATTAATAAAGTCCATGTGAGGAATATACACATTTACAGCATGTGTGAAACCTGTATACGTAACTAGTCTTGAGCTAGAATAGTTTCCATGCCATGTATCTCCATATAGCCCATCTTTCTGGCACATGAGACCCAGAAATGTGTCATCAGGACTCACGTAGTCACTGGACTGATGAAAGGAATTCAAGGGAAACAGAAGCTGCTTCCAGCCTTTCCTCAGTTGTTGCTATTGCTGTCTGAAAAAGTTAGCAACACATGGAAAAGATGTCATCATCCCAACCTGGCCATGGTTTTACCTTTTCATACAGCAGGCTTTTAGGCAAAGCCATATTTTCCCAGAGATTATTAAGAAAAAGGCACTAAAAATCCACAGCTGTCAGTTTTTAAAAGCAAATATTCACTTCTATGCAATGGCCGAAAGGCAAACTTGTACCTAAAGACTTACGACTGGCATCACTGACGTTTTTCATTGTCCAGTCAAACTGTTAAAAATAAAAATAAACAAAGTCCACAGAGAAAAATATACTGGATTTTAACATTCTTTCACATTTCATAACCAAAGCTGCGGTCAACAATACGGAGCAAGAAAGATGTTTGGTTATAAGTCATGACTACAAACCGACAGTCTCACTGGCATCACATGGAAAACTTCCAAATTAAATGGATGTCCAAATGAAAGACATTCAGACTAAAGATGAAACATCACAAATAACCCTATGTTGTCTAGCATAAATAAAAATCAAACCAGTCAAATTATCAGGAAGATAACTGATACAACACTGTTCTTTTGGGCATTCTTTTTAGTGATTTACCCAGTATGTTTTAGATGCCTAAAACAATTAAGCTAGTGGACAAGCTATTCTAGTCCTCTGGGCATGAACTGTCCTCCTAATGTTTGCTCTCCAGGTCTCCCCACAGCCACATCCTTCTAATGCCTTGCTTCTTCCTTCCAGCCTGCAGCTGGTGACTCACTGTTTAATCAGTGCAGCCATCAGGATATTCACCTGCCAAATCAGAGCAACCCTTGGTCTCGCTGCCTTGACCTTCACTATGCCTATTCCCAACTTCGACTTATTACTTCCACTCACGGCACCAAATCTAACCTTAAGACTGGCAGAGCTCCCACCACGTGTGGCACGAAGCCCACCCTCCCTCACAGTGTCTACAGACCCTATGGAAAGTCATAAGCATCTTAACAGCCCAAAGGATGAAAGAACCACAATCCTCAGGCATAATTAGGTTTGAAATCCAGAGTAAAACTTCCACAGGCATCAACAGTGCTGTATGAAGCAGGAAGGGGCCGATCCTGAAGGTAATGCTAAGTGCCACTTGAAGAGTCTGCATCTTCTCAATGGTAAGGGATTCCATCTTGCAAATTGAAATCCTAAAGCCAACAAATGATTTTAACAAGAACTGTGAAACTCCTCCAGCAACACTCATTAGAAAGTTACCTGTCATGAAAGACATGAGGCAATAAGGAGTCTGGAGGTGTAGGGGTCACCAGAGGATATTTTATCCTTCTCTCTATATTTTCTCCAGAAACAATAAAGGAGATGGAAGATAAAATGTGAGATTATGTCACAGCAGAAGAATGTCTCTATCTAGAGAAAGATAAACCTTTTTCACTGAAGTCAAGTAAACTTCAAAAGATGACTGAGCTGTATTGCCATGCACTCTGCGGTTTTGTACAGTCTTTCCACGTCCTGTATTTTATGTTAAAAAGCTACGTTATATATTACATTATATAGCTCAGCTGATCTTAAGGTCTGCTCCAAGTCCAGTTACTAATTAGAATAAAGAGAAATATCAATATAAGTGGCAGGAATTTGATCATGTCAGATTAGCAGTGGATACTTTAACAAGGAGAACTGTCAAATCATGTCAGACACAGTGTTTTGTTTGATTGTCCATAGATGGATTACCTGAGCCGTGGATTGACCCATTCTGTCTTTTCCCTACAGCTTTGGCTGTGTCACAGCCAGGACACAGACTCCCACTTGCTTATGGCTTCCAGCAGCCCCAGGTTTTCTGTGGTTCTAAGGAGATGCACTTTCTGCATCTGCATGTTAAAAGATGGACACACTGACTAGTCACTGTCTCACTGGCACATGTTTCCTATTAGCTGTGGGTAATCTTCCCCCTCCCTCTCCCTGCCCTTCTTCATTATCTGGATAACTGGCTGCAGACCATCTCTGAAGGAGTATGTTTGGGAGTCATCACAGGAGTGTATTATGAAAGAAAGAGCTAAACCGTAATAATATCCTAATTATAAGAACAGGAAGGCCACATAACACAAAGTTTCTGCCTTCCAGACCCCTGTATTTCAGATCCCATTTTGCATCCAGCAGTCAATGCTGACACTTCTGCACAGGCTAGGCTCCTGCCTCTGCAAAGCTCATCAGCTCAGAGTTTGTCTGGAGAAAATCTACAGTTCAAACATGGATTTTTGTGAAGTTTCATGATACAAAAATGCATCAAAACAGCAGCCTACAGAAAAACAGGGTATAGACAGCAGTGACCTCCAGTTCTCTTTGCACTCTGCTGCAAAGGTGCTTTAATTGTATTTATGTTGGTAAGTGACAGAGGGACTTCAGGGTGCTTGGGCACTTTCTGGGCTCCATAGCAGCAGGAAATCCTTCCTCAGTGGGTTGGAGCTGGAAGCCTCAGACTGAAATATCTGGCTTGTCACTACCCAGACCGCAAGGATTTCAAAACATGTGGTACCCATGGGCTGGATCTACCCACTTGCAACACATTGCTTTCCCTGTGCCATCTACTCCCTTCCAAAAATCCCACAATTGCTTTTTTTCTGACTTAGCTCAGCGCTTGTCTCTGAAAAGACACAGTTATGAAAACAGAAACTTTTGTACTGTATTTGAAATAATGATTCTATTCATAGTTCCCAAACTCTACTTTAACCATACCAGCAAGGGAGCAAAAGAGATAAATCTAACTAATAAACTCCTCCATAGCGCTTTCATAGGTACCCAGAGAGAAAGGGCACACGGAGCTCAGGAGACAGAACCCGGCTCAGACACACCTAGGCCAAGTTAAGATGAGGCATGAGGAACGCCTTAGGCTGGAGGAATTGACCTATTTCATTGCAGCTGAACAAGGATCTCAGCCCACACAGACCCTTCCTTTCCTAGATTCTACTTTATCGATCCTGCTAAAGTTGTTACTTGTGTTACACCTTCATTTATCCCAGATTTACTTATTTACTTTGCTATTAAAAGTCAGCAACACAAGGGATTGTACTTTTTGTTCAACTGGATACAGTCATAGTGAGCTTCCAAAGTCCCCACAGTATCATCTACCACACATAAAATTCAAGACTGTGACTTCCCTGAACTATTCAGTGATATAAATTCTTGGAACACAAGGGAGGGGAGCCTTATGCCATACGTATGGGGGCATGGCTACACAGAGATAACACCCGCCAGCTTCAGAAGACTTGTAATGGCAAGTTTTTTCATTGCTTTCATTATCTCAATTCTATATATGGGATGTTGCTGGAAATCACGTGTGTTCCTGAGGGTCAGCTCCTCTGCTTGTAAATGTGTTTAAGAGTTTCGCTTTCGGATTTCTGGAAAATAAAAGTTAGGTACTACTCAGTAAACTTTTGCTCTACAAAAAATTCATGTCCATGGAAATAGTTTTCATTACTTATGCTAATGTATAACTGCCATGTCCTCCATTTACAAGGTATGAAATGCCCCAAATTTCGTTTATGATGACATTGTCATCAAACCCAAAAAATAGCTAAATGAAATAATAGTAATTAAGTGTACTCAGCTGCATTTTCCCTGAGAATTTCTGCATGCATTGAGTGTGGGAGAAGTGACTCATTCTTCGTGAGGAGAACGCAGTATAAATCCTGCTAATTATTTGTGCTGAGAGTGGTATCTACAATTCATTAATTACATGAAAGTTATAGGGCTCTGGCACTTTTTCATAAAGTGCCATTAATATTGCAGCTGGCTAAGCTACAGACATTCTGTAAGATCTTGAGAAATCATATTTCAGATAGGGTAGAAGTACTTTAAATATATATTTATTCAATATATTTTAGTATTTCTTCTTTGAACATACTCCCCTGACAAATGAAACAATCTCAGCAACTCTGTCAGGACAAAAAAAGAAAGCCTCAGCTGCAGCTAGAATTCAGAAATAGATATTATGCAGCACCAAGAGATATTGTGCACTGTTAAAGAATTCTTGGAATGAGTGCAGGACTGGAAGTGAATCCCCTGCCATTTATCAATCCCCTGTTACTAAAGGCCACATTCCAGAATAACTCTCAGGACTAGCTAACAGGTTGTTAATTAGTAGTCACTACTACCTAAATTAGAAGCAAGCGACTAACAAGACCCCAGACACTGTGGCACGGTCTGGAGTCCCCCCCAGCCCATTTCACAAATGGTCTCTGAGCTGCCCACGGCCAGATTGGCCACAACTCTCCCCAGTCCCACCATGGAATCAGCACAGCAGAAAAAGCTGTCAGTACCAGTATGTGTTTGTATAAACCAAGAAGAGATGGCAATATCAAGGGAAGAAGAAAGGAGAAAGAAGGTGAGGAAAGCAACACATGAGATGATGCAAATTACATTAAGCTTGAAAGAACCTGTCAAGTCCTTATCCTGCTATAGATAAGTTGTTATAGTTAACGGTCCTGATCCACCTTTCTGATAAACTGAATCCTGTTTAATTTCAGTGCCATTTGTATCCAGGCTGATGTGTGTGCCTGGCTGTCTCCAGGACATATATTAGGAAACTAACGGAAAGCACCTGACAGCATCCGTCAGGTAAGATGGCTGATGTTCCCTCTACAGTCCAAAATGTTGCAAAAACATGAAATAATATTTTAGGCTGAGATGACTCTGAAATCAGCATCAACTTGCCAACTTGGAAGGCCTCAGGATGTTTGCTTCAAATAGTATCTTGGTAACAAACTTGTATGCCACATTCACATACACAAATCCATACATAATGAGATTAAAGGTCACAGCTCCTTAGGAGAAACCCTATTAATACAGAAATACAAACAGAGTCTGCTGTCTGTAAACAGAAATTTATAATCCAAAGGCCCTTCATTAAGTGAATTGATCTATTTCTACAGCTCTGCTCTGTAACAGCCTCCAGCAAAAAAAAGCCCATTATTTGTTTATTTGTTTTCATGGTTTTGTTGTTTTTTGTTTGTTTTTTTAATCTAGCATTTTCATCATGCCTGGATTTCAACTGGGAGCATTACATTTTGGGCAAAGGACTTAGTCTGAAGGCTTAGATTTCTAATAGGCTGAAACCAGTTAAGTTTTGTTTTGTTTGGTTGATTTTTTGTTAGGGAAGAATTCCCTTTTGTATTTTAGGAGCTCCATTAGGAGGACAGGGATGAGCCCTTACATTATGTATCAACAACTGACTTATGAACCTGATATCAGTTTATTTTAAGGGTGCCATCACAGAGATGAGCTCTATGACCAGCAGTAACAGGAAGAACTAAGAATAGGAATAGTCAGACTGCATGTGAGAATCAAAAATTCCTGAAAATTTTCTTTGCAAGGAGGACGCCTTATAAATATATACCTTAAAATGTTTTCAGGTATTATCAAGGAAAAAACCCTCAAACAAACCTGCTGACTGAAGTACACTGGAGATTAGATGTACATGAAGAGATGGACTGGGTCAGCCAGAGGACTAGAGATTTACTGCACCAAAGGCACCAAACATTTAAATCATGACACAAACTGACTATAAAGATACTGTAACATTAGACCCTTTCTTTACTTTGCATGGTCACCAGTCACATGTGAGAACCATGACAATTTCAAGCATCATGATGAGATTTGTACTATTTTCCCATGGGTTATTTGGCAGACTGCAAAAAGGTATTTGGGGAAAAATGTTTTGGAAACTGAAGCCACATGCTTTGATGTGAAAAAACCAGCCAGCATGAAATTATATATTCTGAGCTCAGCATTACACAGAACTTATCAGTTTCTTAAAAGAAAGTACAGTGTGCTTTGGAAATCAAAATGAACTTGCACATGATTGGAGCAGAAACCTCATACTTGATTTCTGTGCATTTGACATGAAATACAGAAACTTTTGATTTCAAGTTCAGCATGTTTCAGTAGATTCCAAATAGCCCTAAGGCCAGCTCCAAAACTAAAGGTAATTATGAAAATAAAACTTTGAATTTCTCAAACAAACCAAAGGTTTGGTTTAAACCCTGAAAAACACTTGTGGAGACTGGTCTATGATGGATCACCAGAACTGGATACATGGACTGGTTCCATACTAATCTGGCCACCCCTGAAGCATATCTCTGAACAATCTCTATGGCTAGCACTTAGTAGATATGTATGTAAATGCCTTAACTGAATCTCACCTACAAATTCAGTCTGGACTATCCTGCTAGATTAGGTGCCTTCAAGAACAAAGCTCCCAAGGCCTTCAACAGCGAATATAAGATTAGCCATCACTTGCTTGACCAATTAGCTGCTATTTGAAGTTGCACATGCTTGGCATAAATTCATTTAATCCTCAAAAGGTTTACTAAGTCTTTAACTTGCTAGAAACAAGCAGTGGCAGAGCATTTCCCTGTGCAGAAGTCTTGAGATCTGCCCCATCAGTGGGTTTAAAGCTCAAGAAACCCTACCTCTCCTTGTTCTCAGGGTCTCACTCACCTCCTCTCTCTCTCCAGCATTTATTTCAGTATCTGTAGTAGTGATTGGGGTAGACAGACAACTTGGCTCTGCCTTGCCCTGTAGCTCACAGAATCTTGTTTAGCCCTGAGCAGGACTAGTCCCCCCATCTTTGAGCCTAAAAGACAGCACCCAGGAAACCCTGTAGCTGCAGTGGGTTACAAAAACCTCCCTGTCAGTGACTACCTCTCAACATAACACTATAAAATAAATAGCACACAGTGGTGTTGACTTTACTTCTGCGTTGTACCCAGCACGTAGCCACAGCTCATATTGCACCACACGGACCTAATGTTTGCTTTTCAACGATGGCCTATGTTGGCTCACTGCTCCAGGCCCATTTCCCACCCCTGACTTGAACCTGTGCTATTGCTGTACTTCCTCCTAATTGCCAAACATTGCTTGTCTCCTCCACGCCCTAGGATTGTTCAAGGTATCCATTTCATGGTGCTGATGATCCTCTTGTATTGAAGCCAGTTTGGTATTACAAAAGATGACATTACTAAAACTTAAAATGCTATTTGTTTCAATGACATGATACAAAATCAGTAATGTAAGCTACATTAATTGCTGGTCTGTTCTGCTTTCTTCCATCATATAAGAATTATAAAATAAACCACTCAAGTTCCCAATAACAGTGTCTTACTCTCAACACACATAAATGCAGGGCCTAGCTTTGGTAGCTTTTGAAACACAAGGACAGTAAAGGAGGCCATTTGGAGACTCACTTAGAGGCAATTACCTTATTCTGTGTATATATTAGCTGTGCAGACCTTACTCTGGCCACACATTAATTGTGTTAACTTCCACATCAAGGTATCCAGTTCAGCACCACGGGCTTCTCAGAGGGAAGGAGCACAAGAACATCCCTCAAACTTCTTCTTAAGGGAGAAGAATTTGATCTTTCAAGCTAGACTTTAAAACTTCACTACAACCTTAAAAAGCCTCTGTTCTCTTCCCATTGAAACTGATGAATTTATTTTTGCTTGGCAGGTCCTGTTTCCCAGAGATCTCTCCTCCCCTTCTTGTCCCACATCCTTCCCTCCAGAGCTTTCCTTGCTCCCATCTCCTTAACCATATTGGGCTCATTTCCAGAGATCCTTGTAAAAATACAGCAGTGTGCTATAAACAGCCAGTCTCTTCAGATTTAAAATTCACTAGTTACTGTTCCTGAGGCAGGAGAGGGGAAAAAGGGTATTCCAAGGGGACCTCTTTGACGTGACCATTCATCTGCCTACATCAGCAGTTCCCAAGCCCGTTGGCTCCCACCCTCGTTTCCGGGCTCGTGAACTCCCTTCCATCAGCGCTCCTCAGGGTCGCGACCCCAACTTTAGAAACTTCTTGTCTGGATCAGTCAAAAGTGATGCCTCAAGAATAATTTTCCAGCTGGTGCCATGTTTGTTTATGCTCCTGAGGGGTGTGATTACCCTTGAGTTCAGGTTCAAACTTGTCTCTTCGCTTGTTTGTAAGTTTGGAAAGAATTTCTGGGTGTCACTCCTCCAGTTGATAGCAAACACCAACTTTTGACTGTTCTGGTTAGAGACAATTAAATCCCAGCTGACCTGGTATGGCATTAAGCTCTTGGTTGCAAAATTCAGCCATGCCTGGAAGAAGCAGGGATTTTGTTTCTCTGCAGAGTCCGGAAACATCATTGTTTTCCCTGCTTGCATGTCACGATCATTCAGCCATAACAGTTACCATGCCCAAACCACTCCTTATGCAGTGACATGATTTCGTCCCCCACACTCTGCACCCTCTCTGCTGCACACACGCACACAGGCGGCTGAACTCTCACAGCTGGTTTTCTGCACGTCAGGTTGTCTTTCTCTTCATGGTCATTGAGACTACATGGGTAGAGAACTTTGTAATATTCTAATTTCCCGCTCTGCTTTGTCATCTTTGCTTGCTGATAAAAGAGTGGTGGGGAGGGGAAAAATCAACAGCAAAGTGGTTTGAATACATCTTGAAAACACCACTAAAAATGCTAAAACTGTCAGAACATTTGCAGTTTGGATGTGCAACAGCAAGTCCTGCTTTGGAATTTCCCTGGAATTAAAATAATTGGCCATTTTTCAACTACCTGTTTCTTCTATTTTCACATCATATCCTTATTCAGCCTACATGTCTCTGTAGAGGTGGTTCTGCTCCTGCATTAAAGACCAGTTCCTTTCGCTTTCCTACCCAGAAAATCTGTCTCACTTGGTACTCTCTTACTCTAAAGAACCTAAAGCAGTTGCTTGACTTTCTCTTTAACCTCGGTGTATTTCAATGTTACTGTTTTTCAATTTAAACAGCCAAGAGATATCTGCCTAGACACACCAGGCTGGAATCTGGGGAATGTAAAGTGGAAGCTTAGCAGTAGCAGCAGCATCTGGGTGCAGCCAGCCTTCATACCTGCCTTGGGAAAACACAAAATACAAGTCTTGAGTCAAAGGGAAACCAGGTAATACTGAGTATTAACTAAGGGAAACCAGTTATTAAAGTGATGAAATCACAC
Source organism: Platysteira castanea (assembly GCA_013397175.1). Lineage (NCBI taxonomy): Eukaryota > Metazoa > Chordata > Aves > Passeriformes > Platysteira > Platysteira castanea. Next base: position 363,688 of record VYXC01007581.1, on the reverse strand, counting down.
AACACCACCCCTGCACTTGGGAGGGTAAAGTTATCCAAGAGGAGGAGGGAGAGAGAAGAAAGAAATTTGTGACTTTTCACCGCTCAGGCACATGGAGTACATGAGGCAGTTGGATACAACTCCTTTTTGTAATTATTTAGTCTCTATATGAGGTTTAAGCATCTGACTTTGGATGATGCCAATAAAAGAGATTAGGCTTAAAATGTTTCAGCATGAAAGGCAACCACTGAAGACAACATCAGGGCTTCTGTCTCCCTCAAGTATGAGGGCAAACCTTCTGGCCTGGCAGTGCAGGCCAGCAGGTGAGGAAAACGAAGTCATGCTTTGTTAGAATGAAACTTGGTGAGCATCAGAGCACGTCATCACCACAGAGAAATTGCTGTTATGATGTGCATGAGACCATCACTTGTTTGTCGCTGTACTGCGCTTGCAGAAGGGTTGCAGATCCCTACTGAATTGCAAATGGTTTTCACTTTCTTCCCGTCTTTTGTTGACACTGTGCTTCCAAGAGTGCACAGAGGCCAGGTTTGCCTTCTGCCTTCACTTGTGCCATTATGAAATGGAAAACTGTTGGAGATGTCAAAGTGGTAGACTCAAGAAGCTGGTGTGCTTATTACTATTGAGTTGAGTATACCTGAAATATCTCTGCCTGCGACATCTCCAATTCCAGCAAGGGGGATTCAGATGGACAGAACTTTGAAGGTTTGTGGGGAATTGTCTGGTTGTGGTTGAATTTTGCCTTTTTCTTCTTTTTAAATGTATATCTTTGGATTTGCTTCAACTAAGAGAGAATTAAAAACTTTGCCAGTGTCCCAGTTTGAAAGACAGGTGTCTGCTTAAGGAGGGCAGCAGCCTCCCTTGGAATGAAAAAATGCAACTCNGCTGTTCCTCTGGGAGTCCAGCAAGAAAAAAAGCTCTCCCCTGCTGCTCCAAAACCCCAGACTTTATCCTGGTGGGAATGCTTGGGTCCTTCCCCCTGGGCGGAGCATCTCACAATGGGATGGTGAGTCATAGGGCAAGGCCTTGATGGGCCATGAACAGGAGATAATCAGGAGCCAGTTACCTGTGAGTAATGCAGGAAGGCCTTGATGGGCCATTAACAGGAGATAATCAAGAGCCAGTTATCTGTGAGTAATGCAGGAGGGCTTTGATGGGCCATTAACAGAAAATAGTCCAGAGGGAGGAGGCAGGGAGCACCACCCTGCCTGATGTCAGCAGCTCATGAAAATGGTAGAAGAATACTTTTTGGGGCCTATTTTACACTATAACCTATGACAGCCAGGGAGGATAGAGCACTGAACTGATCCCAGATTTGCAGATACTAATCCAACCTCATGCTTAGAAAATGTATCTTCATTAATAGTGTTCTACATAAAGGAAAAACCGTACTCTTAAATATAAAAGAGATACCAAAATTATAATAATCTTATTCATCCTGTTAATGCATATTAGAGAAGGATTTGTAATCTGCATGGATGAGATGGAATTTACTAAACAGGTGAACAACTAAAAATATTTTGACCAGTATAGGAGACAAAACTCCATTTGAAGAAAAAGGCCAATATCAAAGGTTCATGGCTGAAAAACTAATTAGATCACAGCCATTGTAGCTACACGACATTTGTATAATCAGATCAGACTCCCATTTGATTTATAAAATGCACAGGGGCTCTTGTTTCAGGGGTGCACAGAAGCACACTTTGAAGTGCATATTTCATATCTGGATGAAGCTCTCGTGTACAGGTGCAGCATTTGTAAAACATCCAAGAAAATACAAAAGGCCCTTTTAAGAGAGAGGCTCCCTCCACTGGGAAAAGTTCTTCTCTTTAAGATTACAAGACCATTAGGCTAATATTTGGACTACTCTTGCTGATCCGAAGAAACCAAACAGGACATGGAAATGCTGGAAGGTCATGGGTTTAATCTTGTCAAAGATACTTTCAGGATTTTTTTTTTAGTAGAATGGCCATGCACTTTATTGATCCATTGAAATATGACACTGGAAAATATTTTTCAGAAAAAGTGGATGTCAAAAGGTGAGGGAGTGGAGTTCAGCTACATCTCCATCCTGGCTTTCAAAGACACATATCACCGCAGTGTTTCTTGTCATTAAAGGTCCGTAAGTCTCTCCTACCACTGCCAACACAGACAAGACTCCAGCAGGTATCATCAATATATGTATTTTAGACCTCCGGGTACCAGATGACCTACCCTAAACATCAATAATTTAGGGAAAGGGGGCTTCTTGGGAAGGTTTTCAAAAGATAAAAGTGCTTTTGAAGAAAGAGAAACTTTGCTTGCAGATCACATAACAGCTGCAGACTGCTGGCCACTGACAGCCTTCCCAGGGAGCTGAATGAGGGGAGTTGAGCTGGCACATCTTGGTAAGGCTCCCAGTGCCGAGGACTGTACACAAAATGATGCTAAGGGACCCACTCTGCTCAATTTATTACAGGAAAGATAATCATGTTTGCTCATTTTACTCATTTATCAGTTCTGAATGTGTGCCCATTAATCATATTAAACTGTAGAGGGGAAAAAACATTTGGTGAAATAATCCTACAAAGCAGCAAGGGAATTCACTAAAAATATGTAATTCTGAGTGAGAATGACTGTCAGAAAGTTCATAGGGCTTCCTGTGTGATCCTATACCTGTCAAAGAAAAGGATCTAGACAAGGTCTTATTTGTGAAACTGAAAAATCCACATAGTCCTTGAAAGGAGATGAACTCTTTGAAATAAAGAGTGCAAAGGGAAATAATTCACCACAGTTTATTTCTTCTTGCCCTTCATTAGTGTATTATTCCCTAAACCAGCTCAGCAGGAAACAGAGACATGGAAAAAAAGTGCAAGTAGGTATTGCCATGAGAGCAGCAAGCCTTACTCCACCAATTCTCAAAGTAAGAAGCTTAACTGTATTATATGATGATAAAACAATTTCATCTGAGGCACCAGATCTTCAGTCCCAAAGACAGAAACATTTTATCTGCATCTGAGAAATGACAATGATCCTACAAACTTGGAGGCTCATGGAATTATAATAGCTTTCTTTGAAGATGCTCAAAGGCACAGATGCCAAAACAACATCAGGAAAGCAGAAACTGATAGTGCACAAGACTATATGAATCAACCAAACAGCCCAGTGATGCTGGGGTCAAACAGATGGGAGGATAAGAAGAAAAAAAGACTGCAGGCCGCGGGTATTTGAACTGTGTGTGAACACATTTACATTCAGTGTGGCACCATCCATGTATTGCACACAAAAGCAGGACCTGCGCTAGCCCTAAGGAATGCTGCAAAACTGCCTTATGACAAGACATTCATCCATGACATGGACACTTCTCTAAATTAAGTGCTTTCTAGTGCCAGATAGTCTTTCAGACTTGCTTTTTTAAGTGTGTGCTTTCTGAATAGCTTGCTGTCCAGTGACTTGGAGTCACATGCTTGTGCCTTTGATCATTCAGAGATTTCACAAATTCTTTGGGAAAATACTCAGACCAGCCTAAATAAATAACACAGCTATGCCTGTCACAAACACCCTTCTCTACCTGGAACCAGCTGAAGACAGGGGGAGATGTTTCCACAGTCAGCACCAGGGCTAAAACCAAGGAGAGAAAGGTGCTCACCTGTAAGTTTGAGCTCTAGGGCTATTGCTAAGAAGGAGAACAACCAATATAAATGGTCAGTGGAATGACACAAGTAAAGACATTTACCACATGAGGGTGCAGAATTGAAAAGGAAGGCTGGGATTATATCTGGCCAGCTCCTGTCGTATCAAGAAATATGCATTTCTTGATACGACAGGAGCTGGCCAGATATAATTCTGCATTACTGCAGAAGAAGTAACAGAGACTGGTTTGACCATACAGATAGGGATGGGCACAGCCAGAGCTGAACTCAAGAGGGTGGCAGAGATTATAGAGTGGGCTCAGTCATTGCTTGGGAAGAGCAGTGGGGACTTTCCTTGGGTGTGAAAGGAGCTCACAGCAGTGGGATTTGAGTGAGCTGCACTGGTGTGCTTTTAGTCCTTGGGCTTTACTAATTTTCATATTTACATGTCACTGGCCTGGGAACGTCAGTGTATCTGTAGAAAGACAGTTCCCCGTTCCCAGCTGTCCCAAATGCATATACATAGCAAGGACAGAAAGAGGCACAGCAGTTTCAGAGGGATGGAGTGATTTTGGGGTCCTTCCAGGTCCCTTTGTTTTTTCTGGCATGTGCTAGAGCACTTGAAGGCAGCTCTGAGGTGTTTCCCAGTGTCTGCAATGGGCCCTTCCTGCAGTGCATTTCAGCACGGCCCATTTCCAGGGTCCCCGTGCAGTGAGTCATGAGCTGAAAGGAGTATACAAAATAGGTTGTTCTTGCCTCTCCTGCTACCTTTCTACAGCCTCTGAGAGTGGCCAGGACAGCATATAGGAGGATAAGAGCAGTGAAGTCCTGCCCCAAAAGTGGTTGAGAAGTCTGTTAAATAAACTGGCAGGTAAAGCGGACCAGGAAGTCTGATGCATTAAGTCTTACAGAAGGGATCATCCTTGGAAGGAAATACACACCTTCAGTTATGCGTAAGATCACCACAGATCTCAAGCAAATACTCCACAAGTCACCAGGAATTCACTAGTATGAATGAAAGCTCCACTGAATCCTGCAGTCCACTGCACAGAAAATTGCCACAGGACTGAACTCCAAAGTGCTCCATGGGGGCCCATCATGTACCACCGAGGCCCAGCAGCCTCTCCACCAGGCACTGCTGTGTAGGTGGCCTAACTCATTCTCTCAGGTGTACCTGATGGACTGAAAAGAAGATTTAGGAACATAGAATGATGCCTCAGAACTGCACAGATGTTAAAAGGCACAAACAAACAGCATAAGCAGCCCTTCTCCTTGCTGTCCAAATCTAAGAAAGGATGCAACAGAGGGCAGCAAGTTTTAATGTGTGACCAGAAACTGCTGCAAAATTCCTTGTGGAAACATGAAATCTATTATATTTATCACAAATTTGCTAAATAAGGTTAATAGCCTGGCATTGACCCTGCCTCGAATCCCCTTAATAACATTATTATGCTTTGTCCTGTTAAGATTTTATACCAGAAGAGATAACACATGGTTGATAACCCATTATAAACAGGTACTTTTCTTCTTCTCCCCTTGCCCACAGCCTCCGCTCCATTGCAGCAGGGAAGATAGTGCTTCAGCCAGAGAACTTGGTTCCAATGTCAGCCTGCAACCAGTGTATGCCTGAAGAAAAAGAGACTGATCAAGCATTGTGGTCTTTATCCTGGCAGTCGAATAGCCGTATGAATATCAACATTATCATAAATCATTCAATTGCTGAAAATCATCCTAACAGAAGGAACTGAATAACAACCATTTCTCAGCCGTTATGCACATCCACTTACAGCAGCTGAGCTGTGGGTGTATATAGACCTATTTTTCAGCTGGCATGATAATCAGGTCATTCCTCATTTAAGAGTGAATTCATTTGCCTTGATATTAGTCCTAAATAAGAATACTAGAAATTGATACGTAATCTCCAACTCAAACTAAGATTAAACTGAGGCCACAAAACTCCCTTATTCCTTAAAACACATATAAAATCCCCAGCAAGATTCTTATCATGGTGTCAATCTAAATATACTAAATTAAATTTAAAAGCCACCATTTCAGACTGGTGTTTCTCAGCAGCCCCAGTAAAGCCATAAAAATCAGAATCTGTCCTTAATATCTCTGCACACTGGTACTGTGCAGAACTAGCTCCAGACTATTTATAGCTCACACTACATATACACACTGCAGCTTCCAAAGGAATATTTTATCTTTTGGGAGGACAATGCTTTCAGTAATGTAAGAAGCCAAAGTTTTGCTTTAAAAAAAAAATCTCTGCTCAAACCCTTAACCTGGAAGAGTGGCCCTGCACTGCCAATCAGATAATGAGCTTAATTCTTACATCACACTTTATTTGTAGCTCACTGTGTAGTTAATGTTTGCAGCTTATCTAACAGGAGAAATGTGAAACCAGAGTTTTAGAACAATAGAAACAAGGCTGTCACCAGCAGGCTGCCAATGAATCATGTCCCCACAGTCAAGTTCTTCCAGAAGGTCATTTGTAGCAGAAATATATCCCTGCCTGAGCTGGCAAAATGCTGAAAAGTGTTTCTCAGTTTTATCCTAATAAAACATTGAGCAGATCAATTACCAGAACAACTTCTCCTGGTGGTATTTTTAAGTTCTGTTGACTGCAAGACTTAATACTAAAAGTTATGGAGTGAGCAGGCCTGCTTGCTTCTCTGTCTGGGATTCTAGAGGTGGTTTTACCTTCAGTCTAAATTCAAGGTATCAAAAAACCTTTTACAAACCTTAAGAAAAGTGATTTACTGTTTTCTTTCACATTTTGAAAATCAGAAATAAAAATTTTAAATGCTATGTGACTTTCTTCCATACCATTCAGAACAGAAGCCCTGAAATCATGGAAAACCACTGAGCTCTGCAAGAATGATCTGCCAAGACAGAAAGCAGCACTGAGACTTTCTCTCTTCTACTTCAGATGTAGATGCAGAAAAAGGACAAGGAAGTATCAAAAAAAAAGAAAAAGAAAAAAAAAAAGTGCCCAAACCTGAGTCATAAAAGCTGGTTTTGCTCATACAGAATTATTTTAAAGTAACTGCACCTTAAAAAAGAAAAAACCTCTTTTCTGCTGAGCTTGCAAAAAGCTCCAGATTTTCTGCAAGAGGGAAAGCAGATGATGGGGGGAGCTGTTCTTTTAAGAAAAATGTCATTGGCACAAACAGCTGGCACTTGGTGAGATGTTATTTATATGTGCAGTTGCTCCTGTTTTTTAACAGATAAGAAAGCGCTATCTCACTTGCAATTCAGGTGAGGAGCACAAGCAGCTCTGCAGCGTCACTGGCCTCTGGGCCACATTTCTTATCATATCAGAAACATCTGTCATTTTGCAATAAGTTCAGTATAAAGTGCATCCAAAATGCAGTTTCAGGGTGAGAGAGCATTCTGCAAGGAAACCAGAAAAGCAGCCTCCCCCTGCAAGTGCTGGGATGGTCTGCCCCATATTCACCAGTTGGGATGAGAGCAAGGACTGGGAGGGGGAAGGGGGAGAAAAAGAGAGAGACCTTGGAAGTGTCATGATTATAAATTATCCCTTCTCGAGGAGCCAACTGTGCCTGAGAACAGGCTTGCTTGTGAGGGTCTGGTTGTTCATGCTGTGGAATGTTTATCATGTCATAAACAGACCTGACTGAATCCTGGCCTTTGTGGTCCAGAGGATTTTTTCAAAAAAATACCGATGGGCTGGGGTGGGAAGGATGCATGGAGAGGTGGCCAGCATGGAGATTACCACCAGAAGTGCACTTGCAGGGGCTCTGCTCACAGAGGTGGAAATGAATCCATTTTAAGGGCAGCTGAGGACGAGATGCTAGGAGCTTCCACTTCCAGGGAAGGCAAGGTGTGCCTCTAGTCCAAGCGGAGGGGAAAAACAGGGCAGGTTGAAAGCTGCTCATGTACCCACGTTCATCCCTGCAGTAATGCTGCACACAGCACAAATTTAGAACCCAACAATTCATAGTATAGACCCGTGTTTTTCCTCTGGTGTTGTTCTCCAGGGCTGGGTCTAGTACCCCTGCGAGTACAAGAGCATTTTTGTACCCCTCTTTAGCAGGAACAAAGACAACTCAAGATGGCTTCAAAATCCCTCATGCCTAGAAATGCCTCTGTAGCTCTGGAAGCAGGCAGCTGGATTTGAGATCCCCATCTGTGTCACACTGAGCGCCAGTCCTGCTTTGCCTTTGGGCTTTTATTAAAAAATACAGGAGAAAAATGATTGTGTCTTTAGCCCTTATGAGAAACCCCTCTGAATGTCAGCTGATGCACAGGGGGGAACTATGGAGAGACTCTGAACTGGGTTATTGGTCCTTTAGCCTGTGCACAGCCACATGCTGCCTTGTCTGTCCTGTCACAGACCCTGTTGGTGACCCTTTATGGGTGCTGTACATCCAATTGTGGATGAAATGTGAAATAGCCTCTTTTTTCCCCCAAGGAGTACTCAAATTAGGCATGCATCTTAAGAAAAATAGATGAAAACACCTATTTTAACTTTGCTTCTAATCAGAGAACATGTATTCTTAAATATGCATACATCAGCAGAAACAGCAGGTAAGGGCTCCCACTCTAAAACAAACAGAAACATGCACTTTGAGCCCTCATACGAAATGGCAGTAAAAGCCCAACCCAATAATTATTTTCCTTGATTTTCAGCCAGACGAGGCACAAGACAAATAAGTCATCAAGGACAAATAAAAGGAGGTTCATTCATCGCATTCAGGGCTGGAATCTTTAATGGTCACCAAATGAACTAAGATAACTAAGTAACCATTGTAAATATTAATCTTTAAAGGAAAACAATACTCCCAACAACAGGAAGCCTGATAAGACATTGGATGTGGCCATCAGTGTTATGGAGTCTCTCTAGTTTCCTTAGTTTTTTCTTATGCCTGTAGAGGGATCAGGAAGGGGACCATATGGTATCTCTCAAAGGAAGTAAATTAACATTATTAATAGCTAATGTGGGAGAGGTGAAACAGTGATTGTTCGTTCTGGTTGTTATTGTGCTTTTGTTGGGGGGGAAGCCTGCCTGCTAGTAAGCTTAAGCACTCAAGCCAAATTCAAAATCTTGTATTTATAAACAGAGATCTGATAACAGTTGCCTAAGCATCCATGATGCTTTGCCAGTGCACGCACATTGAGCTGATCTGAAAGGCCTGTGTCCTGGGGTTTGACCCAGGAGTCAGCTCACACAGAGGAGAGCTCAGGCTGTGGTCCCTGTTCCCAAGTAACACCTCACAAGGACCCTCACGTTCTCCTTTGTGTTGGTTTAGTTTGAAGCAGAGGGACAAGGACGGGGATGTCTGCACTTCTGAGGGACACAGCCTGTCCTCCAGCATCCACTGAGGCAGTGGAGCAAGGGGCCACAGAGGACGTGGGTTCTCACAGGCAGCAGTCACCCTGTGGGACGTCTAATTTTGAGCCCACAGTGTTGGCACAGCTGGTTTCTGTGGGCTGCTCAGCAGGATGGTATGGAAGTGGCAGAATTATTTTGTGGGAAGCAGTGATAATGAAGTGTTATGTTAGGATTGATTGAATTGGTGACTTGGATGAATATGTCAGAGGCCTGGGATCCCTTGCAATTTCTCTGCACTAAGAGAACAATTTACCTTTCTTAGGCCTCTGCTTTTATCTCTCAAATACTTAGAAGGTGGTATTTATTCACTATAAATAATATTGCCACTTAAGTTATAAGTTGTGGCTATGTGAAAGGGTGACACCCTGATCTCAAACTCATCTGTTTGTCCCGGAGCACCTGAAAGCAAAAAATGCATTTCTTATTTTTTCAAGAGTTTCTGTACTTTCTACTTTCTTCCCAATCATGAAAATCTGATGCAATTTCTATCTGGCCTTGCAAAAGGGGACTTTATGACACCTTGCATGTTGAGACAATCTGCAAAATAAATTTGACAGGTAAAACTGAGAGGAGTTGATTACAATTACACAGTGAGCTAGGTAGATTTTAGCAAACTTTGGGTAAATTGTTCAATAAATTCCTCAGAAGGAAAACAGTGGAATTTGGTATAATTAACTCACTGGACCTTAATAAAAATTGAACAGCCTAGTAAGAATACCTCGTGCTTCAGGGCACATGGTGATTACTTTATAGAGATAAAGGAATTCCCTCTGCCCTTGAAAGGTTATCCTTCAGCTGCAGGCTGTCAGCTGGATTTTGGTTTCTAGGCCTGAAGAGAACAACTTGAATATTTTAACACTATGTAGACTCCAGTTGAACTTAGGTGCAACTGCTCTGTAAGGAAACTTCTTCCCTACCAGACAACTCTACTTAGAGAGAGAAGTCAGTAAATTCTGATTAAGTCTGTGTCTTACATCTGGTCTAAAATACGTCTTCCTGGGTGATGATGGGATATTTTATTTCTTAAGAAACTCATCACATTGACCAATAAGTTCATGAAAGGCTGAAGAGATGTGCATTGTTTCCTGACTCTATGGAGTCATATGACATGGATAAATTGTTCTCTGTGCTGAAGCCTGGGTGGTTTATAATGTTGTGAAGTTTTCCACACTGCAAATTTTAGGGCCCTTTCGTATTTCAAGTTACATAAACTTATAATAAAACTGTTGTTCCTTGGCTCTGCAGAATGGGACTTTCTGCTCCATCAGGACAGGGTTGATTTCCAGACACAAAAAGGAGGATGCTTTCATGATGGTTTAGGAGAGGACACTTGCATAACATCCACATAAGTATGAGAAGACAGATGTTTTGTCAGGACAGTTCTACAATCAGGAAAAACACTAACTCAAAGAAATTAAATGTATCAAGCCAAACTCTCTAGTGGTTGAAATACCTTTTAAGATAACAAATCTGCCTATCTTCATAATCTTAATTACCAATATCAATATGATGACATAATCCTGATGATTATAACTCATTAGATTGTGGTCACACATTCGCTTCTCGTTGTCCGTCCCCCACCTTCCATCCACGTTGGGGACCAAGTGTGATTGTTTGGTGGTGGCTGATGAAAACAATTCTACTCTAAAATCACCACAACCTCAAAAAGCAAAGCAAGTTACAGTGCACTTCCAGGGAATTATAACACTGAGTCCAAAGGTTTACAGATTTCAAGAGGCCCTATCTTACCCCAACATCCACAGGGTCTTGGAGTTCACGTGTCTGTGGCAGCTGGAGAGCATGAGCCACACTGGGCCATGCAAAGGTCACAGGCACACAGTTAACCCCTGCACAAAGCTATTGCTCACTTGCAACCCATTCTCTACCCTTAATCATGCAATTAATTACACTTTGTGAGAGCTTCAGGAAGGATGGAGTTGTCTGGGGTGGCTGTGATTACTCAGTTGCAGCTTGTCCACCCAGTCAAGGGATAATTGGAGAAATCCCTCCCCACCCACACCACCTGGACCTTGGGCCAGGGCACAGAACCCATCCCTCTTCCCCCCTGGCATATGAGTACGAAGGGCAGACTTGGCTCCTGCCCTGTTCTTGACCGGAGCAGCAGCACCTGGAGCAAGACATCAGGTGACGGTAACAGGTTATTTGTGGTAAAGCTCAGCAACTTGATTACTAATCTCTGGAAAGAAGGGGAAGGAGAAGAAGGATTTTAACCCCGCAGTGCCTCTCAGTCAGCTGGCACAGGCACACAGTGTCTCCCAGGGCCACCCCAGGGAAGTGTGCCTCCATGGCACTGCTCCCCAAGCCAGGGCAGGTCTCCGACTGCCACAGGACAATTTATAGGACAAATATTGAGGATAATTAAGGATAATCTCTGCTTTAGTTGTCTTACAAAGAAGGTCAGCTACTCTCTTTCCTTGTCAGATGTGATGAAGTCAGGCAGCTCCCACTAAGAGGAGGTATTTATTTCTCAGAACAAGTAATAATAAAACCCCCTACCTAGATCCTAAAGGTTTCCTAGATTTAATCTTGTGAAAACTCAAACAAGATCATTACAACGAATTCTGTCTCTGAAGAGCCATAACGGCGAATTACATTACCAGCATCAATCTCTTTCTGGTATATGCTTTCCTTACTGTTCTCATGCTAGCAAATACAGAGAGGTGCTATAATACTAACATCCCAAGCTCAGACACTAACATCCTTTCAAGCAACTTGTCAGATCAGGGTAGATTAGATAGTCACATGAAAGCAAAGGAGGAATCTGTCCCAGCAACTTCTTCTATTTTTTCTGTAGTTAATCTGATGATTTCATACTATTTGGTCATGAGATGTTGTTTTGGATAGTCAGTCATTATTATGACAGGTTTCTTCCTAAATAGCCTTTGGGTAACAGACATTTGCATTGCTGGCAAAGTGGCGAAGTTGGGACTAACCAATTCCTGCCCTTGAAAGATCCCACTATTCCCCAGCTGACAGGATTTGAGAGGGCATGTATTGCATGATCTCTTCTGCTTATAGATGTGATAACTGAAACCAGAGGAGGTCTGAGAAAAAGGCATGTTCCAGCCTCTGTTTCACAATCGTTGGGTACATAAAAGCCTGGTTACCAAGAAATCAGACTAACAGCAGTTCCCCACCCCTGTGAAGGAGGAATATTCCTTGGAAATATCTGTCTAATGCCACTGGAGGCAGGATGCTGAAGGCGAAGGACCAGCAGCCAGAGGAGGCCAATGGGCCTATGGTCAGGCCAAGACTGTGCTCATGCAAGAGGAAAGTTCAATGATTTCTTTGGAAAAGCTGATTCAAAACATTGGAAAAACATGTGGCAACACAGCCACTGAGAGATCACTGTTATAACTGAGCCATTTGTAGCATTCCTGACCTAGCAATCCCCTCTGTCATGCCTTCATGCATCCAGCTCTTTGTTTACATCCAGGCATGTTGCTGCAGCACTTGAGCAGCTTCAGCAACATTTTTAATGTATCAGCATATAACTATATTTTAATTAAGCTGATGGGATTGAGACCAGCATTTGATGCTCAAGGCTGCATGGGGCAATTGAGCTTTTACAAATTACCATGCCCACATAATTATGAAAATAAGCACTGAAAGAGGCCTTGCTGTCCAGGTAACTCTGCAGTTCTACATATTCCACCACCTTAAACAAATGCATCTTATTTTATTTTATGTCTATTCTGCTCGGTGCTTTCATGATCTTTTGAAAGTTCAGAGATAAATAAGGCTCCCCTGAAATGACCCATCTACAGTAGATAAAAGAATAGGCAAGGGGAGCCCTTGCAGTGTTAGGTCAGTCAAATTGTCCATGGCTGCGAGAAACCTCTCCCTAAAGCAGGTTCACCCCCACTTACCTTCTTCACATGTCACTTCACACCTCAGGCAACCTTAGTTCCCTTACTGTATGTTTTCATGAAGCCCAAGCCAGCTTTGTAAATCCATGTACCAGTACAGGCACCAAGGCTTGGCCACTGCCAGGGGAGCAGATCCAACAGACAACTGGTCCAGCCTGGTTCCTGCCACCTTCCCCAATGGCCTTACCTTGCTCCTGGTACAGACAGAACTGGACAGAAACGGCATCCAGCTCTAAACTCCTCACCTGAGAAAAGAGAGGAGGCAAGGAGCCTGGATCTCTGGCTCCGTCATCTCTAGTGAAGTCAGGCTTAGGGATGGATGGGACCTAGAGCCCACACAGGCAACACAAAGTAAAAAGCTGAGGGATGAGCTCACCATTGCGCTGGATACAACAGCAAGGCCACATCATAGAAAGTGGAGAGAGCAGTGTCACTGTTTGTGATGGCACAAAATGTCTCTGCTTTTTGTGGTAACTCTTAACATATAAATCTATCTATATCTATATCTATATCTATATCTATATCTATATCTATATCTATCTATCTATCTATATGCACACACAAGCCAGGCAAGCCGGGCAGTATTCCTCAGCTCTAGTTCAGTTTACCTTGCCACCCACGACCAAGTCCTGTGAAAAGGCAGGTGATGAATTCACAAGGGTGCTCCCAGCAATGAACAACATCTCACAAGTAAAGCCCAAGGAACAAAGCTGACTTGCTGCACACTAGTCTCCAGGTTTGGGGTCTTTGTTTTGGAAGAGCTCCCTGGAACTGGAGATGGTCCATAATTCTAGCCAAGAGTTCCAATCAAAGCCTCACCAGCATCCCGTCAAAAGCCTCATCGCATCACAATTCATCTCATATTTTGCTGGCTCCCAGAGTGCAATGACAGTACAGGGTGCTAGCATTATTTTAAACTCTAGGATATTGTTCTGAAGCTTGCCAAATTTACACTCCAGATTTTTAATTCAACTTGATGAGCATTGAGTCTTCATGCCAACTGTGCCTCATGGAATAGATGCTTGTGTTCAAAACAGGCTGCTGTGCCAGATTCACCTCCATTCTGTATCTCCCATGTACCAACTACATGACTACAACTTCAACCTGCAAGCAAAAACAAAGAGAAAGACAAGCTCCATCACCATGTCCCCCTCTCAGGAGCCCAATTCAGCTCTGTTTACAAGGAGTTTTTTACTCAGGCAATAAAAGGCATTTGAGCTAGAGAGCAACAGTAAGGTTAATTTCCTTTTAAACACTACCACTCAAGAGCTTCTGACTTGCAGTTAATACTATTTGGCCAGTAATAGGCATAGATCCCCCCAGTACATATGCAGACCTTCCAACTCCTAGACCTTAAAAAAATACTTATAAAAATATAGATAACATCATATTACTTTAGAGACTGGAAAACACAGGCTTGAGAAAAGTATCAGATAAATCACCCAGAATCCCACAAAACCAGAGCCAGCATCACACCTACAGCTCTCCATTTTCTAATGTCCAACTGTCTGCATATTTTTCAGTCTGGTTCTGCTGAAAACTTATGTTGTGACAAGAATCTAAACACTTCTTCTCACTTTTGACTTACAAACTATGAGATCACATTTGTCGGATGTGATTACAGAGATGTAAAACTACAAGTAATACATGCAAATTTAAAGTTTTCTCAAAGCAGAATGGAAACATTTTAGTCTGTAGTAGTAAGCATGGGGTGGGCTTACTGTAAGAAAGTACTTTTTATTCAGTTTAAGGACACATTCAACTTGACAATGGATCTTTCAAATTTGACTGTTGATCCTCACCCCATATCCAGGATGAACATTTATTTTTATTGCGCCTCTTCCTTACAGGGCACTAAAGATTGCTAATAACTGAATTCCAGTCACAAAGCTCACTTGTACAGATAAGTCCAGTAGCTAAGCTGCTGACTGCATTTTCTGAAGTCCTTAGAAAACACCAACCTATAATTAACTTAAAATACCAGCCAAAGAGAATAGTTCAATCTGTAATGCACTCATGTAGGTATAGTAATGATACCTTCCCAGAGTGACAGGGACAGTGCAAGGTGTACAGAAGCCTAGAAATGGGTTGGGTGCAATATATCTGTAGGGCAGAAGTGTGTTCTTACCATAGGTGTTCTTACCACAGGTGCCTTAAGCACAAAGCTGCAGCAGGCTTGGTGCTCTTTGATGACTCTCTCAGCACCATCACGTTTGAAATTTTGGGTTGGAGCCGTGCTTATTCATCCATAATGACAAAGTCAGACTGATCTCTGTTATTCTATCCTGAGCCCAGCTTAACTTCATTAACTATCAGAACAAGGTCATGCTCTGTTAAGTTTGTACTTTCACATCCCTTAGTAACTTTGAATCATCCTCGCTGTCAATGCACTGACATTTATGGTCTTCTACTATCATTCCTTTGTTTATGTTCAAAGTTCATTCACTGCCTTCTTCCATTAGGGCTCTGTAACACATTCTCTGCCCTAATACCTCTTGTTACCTTTTTCTTACTTGACCCATCAAAAGTTTCTAGCTGTCACCAAAGAGGTAGTTTCCATGGAAACTCTGAAGAACAGGCTAAGTTAACGAGGCATAAAATGAAGACAGTGTCCTCAAGCTCACCCATTTTGAAAATCTAGGTCAGCAATGTTTGCTTAAAACATTCCACTCTTCTAAAACCATGTTCACTTGACTGTTAAGGATGTAATAAAAAGAGAAGCTCTAGTATATCCCAAACTTAGCATGTTTAATATAATACTGGATGTTCATGTAAATAAACTAATTTTACAAATCTTCCCAGCTTGTTTTCCCTTTCAGTTTCTGTGGATAACCCACAGGCATTTAGTTTTATCATCCAGTTACTTATCTTCACCAAACATTTACTCTGGCCATCATAATCTGACTTTCAGGTAGCGTTGAAGCATCCTACTATGATCTCACTGAGGGCAGGAGGTATTGGCTGTGTCATCCCTTTTAATCTCATTTAGAGGATCTACAGGAATGAAAGAACAGTCTACATGAAAGCCCAATTCAGTCTCAACCTGCACAACACACAGGCAGAAGCCTAGTAGTGAAAGCAATGCTGAAATTCTGAATTTGAGTTTCCTAACAGTTGATATTGTCTGATCTCATCCACCAGTTCCAAGTACCAAAAGCTGATACGTTGAAATGTAATGGACTGTGCTCCAGTAAATGATTTATTGCATTCAAGGGGTTTCCTTAGCGAGAATCACAGTTTCTCTCAAGAGAAAAAACAGCCATACCAAGTGTTAGCGCTAAAATGTGCTGTCAAGTATATAAGGCTGTGGAAGGCTGCCTCAAAAAAAGCTGCTGAGGAGGGAAATAACACTGATGATTTGCTCGTTATTTCCTCTACTAATTGAAAGCAGATGTAGTCAGCTGCAGTCAAATACCTTTTGAGATGCAACTATATCGCCAAAGATACCCAAGTTTTTGGGCATGTCTCAATCTGAGCTCCACTATTTCTCTCTAATTTACACTGACTGAGGGCCATCAGTGCTTTGGGTAGCTGAGTGATGACTTGCTCCCATTAGAAGGTAAGGTCCTGTGAAACACAGAGCTTTTTTTCCTGTTTTTTTCTGTTCACAGTGGATGGTGGTGGGATTTCAGCCGCTGATGACAAGCAAGAAACAAAAGTTAAGAAAATACCTATAACCTCATGACTTCCTGAGAAAACAAGGTGCACATGATGACAGCTTAAAGAAACAATCTGCTGTCCTAGTAAAAACCTAATGCAATCCACCCTACGTTCCTTGTGTTATCAAATATCAAATCTGAAGTAAACCAGGCCTTTTTCTGGCCAATTCTCTTTTCTCTGCCTAAACCCCTATGTAATATGTTGATTTAGAAATGATGTACAGCCAGGACAGTTTGAACAACTTATCTGAAGCAGAACAGCAGTCCCCAAAAACACTTTGGTGTAATCCAATTACACTAATTAAAATAATTATTTCCACTTAGTTTGCTACTGAACTGCTTGCTTGGCACATCTAGAGTCAGTGCATACAAAGGTCAGGTGCAGCCTCTCCGAACTCTAGGGATGACATTAAAAAGTGGTGTAGCAGGACGCAAGTCTCTAGATGTTTGTGGTTTGGTTTTGCTCAAGTATGTCAGTTAGCAACAGGCAGGTGGAGAGCCTCCAACTTGTTTCATCTTGTATACACACATCATGCTTTCCCCCCTCAGCTCTTACTCCACTCTTCTGTTGTGCTGCAAACTGAATTCCCAGCCTGAAAAGTTTTCTCCAGTGGTAAGTTTTGAAAGAAGATGTACTAAAAACTGAAAATGTTTCTGCAAATGGGTACTTTGTGGCACTGGTTCTAGAATAAGAATCATAAGGTAGACAGATTGCCCTCCAAATTTGCAATTGAAGCGTCTGCTACTTGTGCCTACATCTTTTGCAGAATTTTTGGAGGAAAAAGTGATCCATTTTAGAAAAGAAACAAATAGAGACATAACTGTCAAACTTATTTTCTATTTTTTTCAGTGAGCTTAAAGGAAAGTTTCCTTCAACTCACTCTATGTTGTCAGTATAGCTTTGTCTCCAGCACTTAACAATTTTCCAGCATGCCCGTCTGCTGCCAAATCCTTCCCTTGACACAACCACAGAATAAAAAATCCTTTGCTTCCCTCATCCAACAAGCCACAGTGGCTTTCTTAACTACTGCCTTCTATGAAGAAGCACAGAAAGTAGTCCTCAGCCACTGAACAACGATATGAAAGAGCCTGATTTCATTTTTTCCTTGTTATCAACACGGTAGACCTCTGATATCACCTTGAATAATGCCTCTAACTGGTTACCTCAGCAAACTCCTGGGTCTTTCAAAGTGCCACCATTCCTCTCCCCCACACAAGACTGCAAGCCATTCTTCCCCTCTGCTAAACCAGGACCAGGGGATTGCTGCCTCACCATCTGCATTTGGCCAGAACAGATGCAAAAAACCAAAAAGATTTGGAGCTCCCAAACCAACTCTAACTTTGGTATAGCAGATGCTGCTGTAAAGGAGCCTTATGGCTACAAAAACTGGGACACTTGTGTTTTTCTCATATGACCTCATGTTGTCACTCACTATCTGATCTGTGTCAAAAGGACAAGGCCACAATGTGCATGCTGTCAGTGTTTGCCTGTGCCTTGAACTTCTATATTCTGTGGACATCTGAGCCTTTTTCCTGCAGTTGTGAGATAATATGGACTGTACTCGTAAGGAGGCATATGAGGTTATCTGTCAGCGTGTCTTCATTCACAACATATATGCACAAACTTCCAGGTGAAAAACAGGTTAGTTTGGATTAGCCTTTGTTTTAGTTCTGGGGTGAAGTTAAAGAAGTTACAAGCAAAACAAAGTAATACAGTCATCAGTCAGCTCTCAGGTTATGACAATGGTGGGGAGAAAAAAATTAGCCTGTTCAGTAGATCGATAGATCTATTGATCTATCTGGGGAGAACATAAATAATGGAGCATATGCCAAGCACATGTGGATAGAAGGGATAGAGTAATCCATCTCCAAATGGCACCTGCTGATTTGTTGAATATATAAAATATGCCCTTGCAATCTATTGATTGTCATGGAATTGGATCAAAGCAGTGATCTCATAGCACTGGCAGTGGTCTGGCCAGGACCCAAAAGACCAAAATATATGACAAATCCCAGCTAAGAATCTTTTAGGTTCCATCACTTCTGTCATTCTCATTCAGAGGGTTTTTGGTGCATTCATTTATGTTTCTCCAGAACCTCTGAGTTATCTTCGATCAAGACTTATGTGTTGATGACAAACTGCATTCTGTCATTCAGATGTCCTACTTCTATCCCAGGAATGCAGCTAGATTAGATTTTGCCTTATCCCAGGAAGATTGTGAGATGTTAATCCATTCTCATGTTACATCTTGGCTGGGCTCCTCACACTCTTTGCTGACAGCTTTAACAAGCAGGGCCATGAATTTCTTGCAGCCTAATTCTAATTTATCTGCAAAAGATGCCACCTGAGACTAAACATTCATGTATCATTTTGCCTGACTTTAGAACCCACCAACACTCTCCCTAGGAAAGTAGTGTATTGATATTAACAATTCCTCTGTTAATGCTTATTGCCATTCACTGATCCTCTGCAATGGCAAACATTGCTCCAGGCTCATCCTTTCCCTTTGCTCCTGGTGGACAGATTTAGTGATCTGAGTGAGGGCAGAGAGCATAGTAATTAAATTCAGATATTGAATCTAAATCAGGAGGTGCTGCAAACTCCAGGGAAGGCAAGGAAAACACAATTCAAAAGGAATTCATAGACCCTGGGACTAAAAGAAAAAATCTGTCAGAATGCAAACAGAAATGTTTGGGAAAAGAGAAATAACATGAAAGATACTTTCACAACAGAATCACTGCAAAATGTTGATGTTAAATGGATTGTAAAAAATAAATCAGATCAAAGCTTGAAGTAAAATATTGCATTAATGAAAACATCACATGATTAGAGAAGTTGCCTTCATCAGAGGCAGAACACAATTCTATATTTAATTTACTCCCAGGTTGCTACAGGCCAAAATTGCATCCAAAAAAAGCCAAAGGGTTAGAGGAAAACCAAAAGTAATTTATAAAGATAGATCTTAAGGACTAAATGTGAGTGGCACAGCCAGATGGATGGGGAGGAGTAGAAAGGTTGGCAAGAACCTGCTAGGAAAACTACCATGGAAGGAAGGAATTTGCAAAAGCTCAAGTGGCTCAGCTAGGAAAAAAATTGAGTCAAGCTTTGAAATAAAGGAGGATCCAGGGTTACTGTCCAGAAAATGGTGAAGTCTAGAGATCCGTTCACCTGAAATACATTCTGCAAGAAAGTAAATCTGATGGCTGACGTAAATTGGGAATGGGCTAAAGGGCAATAGAAAGGAAACATTATTGTATTTTTTGTGCATTAAATAGCTACATTTTTAAGCACCAAGGGTTAAATCCTCAGCTGGACTGGACAGCCGCAGCTTCACCAAAGTCTGTCAGTTTACACCGGCCAAGGTCTGGCGTACCTATAATAATTCACATGCTGGGTTGCAAACTGTAGCTAACTGTGCCTCCACCCAGCAGAGTTCCCTTGCCCTTTATATTTGTTACTCAATACATGCTTTAGGGCAACAGGGTTGAAGGACTTTTTGGGTTGTCTGATCCTTTTGCTGGTACAGTGAGCCATAATCACTCCAGCTGACAAACTGCAAAATGACCATGGTTGCTTGCTCCCACTTCTCTTTGTAAAAAAATCCCTCTGTATAACTTTTCAGAGAACCTAACTTTACATGTAAAATAACCAAATCCATTTTAAAACCCTCCCTCTTCATTTGTTAACAATGTTCTTCTCTTACCCTGGTGTTTAACTCTCTATAGTAAAAGAGGAGTAAATGCCCCCTCTAATTACAGCTGATAAACTAAAGGAATGGTGACTTTTGCTAGAGAACTAAAGTTGTTACTATATGGCTTCTTTGGGATCATTTCCATAGGTGATGCTTTGAACTAGACCATACTCACATGGCCCCAGAAGGGCCAGGATTGCCAGGACCAGTCATGACAATATTTTGTTTACTTTTTTCGAAAAGTCAACAATATTGAGTGGCTGGAAATATCAGACTTAAACCCTCATCCAGATGAAGTCAGCATCAGTTCTGCCACTGGTGATGATTCCCTTGCATCTGCACACCTCAAATACTTGTGACATCTGCCATTGCTCCTTTGCACCAAAACTCCTCCCCCATCCTAAGTTCACACCAGCAAAGAGCTCTTGTCCCTCCCTATTCCAGCCTTCCCACATACTTTCTGAAGGCAAAATCGAATGACCTTTCACCAGGCCAGAGCACAATCCTCCACATTCAGTGGTGCCTAACTTGCTCTAGGTCATCACCAATAGGTTTTTCACAGGGTTAATGATTTTGGGAAGCTCTGAAAAGCATTAGCACAGAGAGCAATGCAGAACTGAGGCCATGCCAGGGGGAGGTGGAAGCCTCATGAGACTGGCCTGGCCACAGTTGTCCCAGAAAAAGGGCATTCACCCCATCCCAGACGGGGCGGCGGGGGGAGAAAAAGGGAAAAAAAAATCAGGCCCTGGCTTATAAAATGTAGTAGAAATTTAATTAGAAGAAATGTTCTTTACATGCAAAGAATTGCACAGACCAGCAATAACCTTTATATAGCAAGGCAGAAGTTGACTGGGGAGAAAATTCACTCTTTGATGCTGCACTCTACATTGAATAAGGAAATAAAAAGGCCTATTGAAAACCATTTTCCCTGGCGAGTATATTCAATGACCCAGTTTCAATGAGATTATCAAAACAGGTATTTCACAAGATACTAGAAATCAAACAGATTTATGGGCAGTGACAGTAAATCATCATTTGATACATGTGGAAAAGCAACCAAGCTTTCAAACAAGCCCTTCAACTCTGAGGCAGAAGTCACTAACTTAACACTAAGCAGAGGCTAGGGAGTCCTGAGCTTATATTTATGCTTAGAAATCCACCTTTTTGAAAGTTCTGTGTTTGTTTTCTTTTGTAGGGCAACTTTCTGCTCTTCTTAAGTCCTAAGCAGCATCACACACTTTCTTCTGCACAGGCTTCCCCTTTCCCCAGCCTTCTGAAAGGGCAAATCATCATGAAGAATGGAGTTCAGGCTTTGTTGTTCCTGTCCTACAACTGCCGACAGGGGAAGGCAAACAGAAGAAGGTTTCTGTGTTACAAGATGTAGATTAGAGAGGAAACCCAGCATCCTTTATCAGGTCATGCAAGTTAAAGAAGAAGGAACTGGCTTTTGATGTTTCATGTGCTGCATGTCCATGAATACCTTGGAAATATTAACTAATCCTCATGAAACCCCTGAGACAAGTTAATATAAACCATTTATATCTAGGCAAACAAACAGCAAGAATGTCCAGAACCTGCCTGGGTGCTTTGTCAGCGACTCAGGAACTGGAGTAGGTCAGTCAAACATCTTCCAATTTTCTCTAGTCCATTTGGCTTCAGTGTCATCAGAAAACATGACCAATGTCATATTAAATGTCCAAGCATGGCCCAACCCTCTCAGACAAGCTGCGACATAACATTTCATGGAAATCTGTGCTGGGATTATGGGATGAGAGCAGTTTTATAGGGTTGGGAGGAAAAACTAAGAGAAATGCTGGCCATTCCAGCTCAGCTTTGGAAATTTTGGGTTTTTTCCAGGTGTGACTCAGTAAAATTTGTGTACACAGCATTTACATCCACACAGACATCAAAGAAATTCTTCATTTAGAGAATTCTCACCACAAAGACTGACAAGATAAAAGGCATTTTCCCATGAAAGGCATACCCTCCTTGTGTGTCTAATCCAGGAATTTATTACAGCACTTCAGTAACTAAATTTACACCCTTATGTTCTGTCTCCTTACTTTATTTAATTTCCCTGATTACTAAGGAATGAATTCCATTCTTTATTTAAACTGGTGAGCACAGAGAAATGGCTTTTTTCTTCCTTTTTGACAGAAAAAGCTTTCATTGGCAGTAAGAACCTGGCCAGTTTTAACCAACTTTCCTGCCTGAACTATGAGATAGAGAGAAAGCAGCAAGAGAAGTTTAGCCTCTGATCCTACAAAATCCAGTGGCTTGGAGTGAAGTGGGGCAGCTGTGACACACTTTAGCGCAGTAGAACCTAAGGGAGTCCTCATCTACCTGAGATGAAATAAAAATTTGGTCTACACTTGACAGCTGACAATTCAAATACTTTAAAAGAAGTTAGCTTAGCAAGAGAAATGATTGCTCAAAGGAAGCGAGGCACCTGTAGCAATTGGATACAGGGATGGAATCCAGGATTCCCATGGTCAGTTCCCAGCCTTGCCACTGGCCTCCTATGAAATTAGGAGGCAATTACTCAGCAGCTTTTCCTTCAGTTTATTCTTCTTTATAGGATGTTACAGGACTTAAATGCAGGACTTCACAGAGGATGTGCTCCTACAATTCATTATGTGGGCTGCAATGCACCAGCTTGTGCTTTGACATCATGGGCTGAATAGTGCCTGAATTGCTCCATGCCTTGGTTTTCCACCATAAATAAAGAGAATATTCACGTGCTTTGAGATCTTGGATGGAAAAGAAATGCAAACACAAAAGTGCTACTCTTCCATTGAGAGGAAGAGACAGTTAAATTCTACCCTTTTGCTTCCCTACTCTATTGGGATTGGCATGAAAACATAAAGATGACAGGCTGGGCCCCATTCTATTAAAATTTAAATTTAGCAAGGAACTGGAAAATTACTGGGAGCCTTATGTCTAACCTCTGCCTCTGAAGCAAATATGCATAATTCTTGTTTCATAGCTAAATTTGAGTGAATTACCAAATGCTGGACCAATAAAAGAACTGTCCAACACAAACCTTATCTGCCTGAGATGCACATATCTGCTTACAATATCCTTTGTTAGTTAAACAAAACAGAATCATTGTTGCTAAGAAGTTAATATTGTTTAATATTCACTGGCTTACACACAGAACACTTTCCTGAGTTCCCCCAAACACATTCCTTTTCTGTTCACCTCATTTCTTCCCCCATTTCTTTTCCTTTTGTACTGACTTGGCTAAGGCTGACGTTTTCTTTAGGTGACCTTGTTCATAAGGTGATATGAACTTTGAGGCAGGCAAACATTTCAGCTGATACAGTGAAGGGTAAATAGCTGTTCAGATGAGAGCAAACAATTCATTTGAAGAGCAAAATATAACTGAAGTAATTCCCCAAGCATTAAACAGGAGCCTACTTGCTCTACCTTCTACCAGCTCACTCTTTTCTTGCTTGCAACCTTTTAAACCTGTGTTGCCAGTGCCCAAAATTCCTTCATCCAAACACTGAGTTATGGCACAATAAAACCAACCACAGTGGTTCAATGCCTCTGTGAATGAATAAACACCCTTCAGTGCTTTCTCTGATGTATTCTTTAATTTGATCGTCTTTTCTAGTTGCTGGGACAGTACATGACACAAATATCCACATGGAAATGAAAATAAAAAGAAACACTTCATTACCAGAGTCAAGATGCCAGATGTAAAACACATACCTGACAGAAGGACATCACTCCATAGCAGCTGCTAACATCCCTCTGTTGACAGCAAAGCTCCGCTTGGTACTGATCTGCTAAAATAATCCCATCCTTTCCCTACATTTTCCATGTCCTGCAGCATTATAAGGACTACCATTAAAAACACACTTCTGTCAGGGTAATCTCACCCACCTTGTAGGTGTCTGCCAACAGAACTGTGCCCACCGAGAGGTTACCACGCCACAGCTCTGACTGATGCTGTGTGAACCAGCTGTCCAGAGCTTCCTGGTTTGTGAGCTCTGAGAGCCCTCCAGGGTCCTTGGCCACAGCTATCTTGCAGAAAGCTGTGCAGGGTAAATGAGGGCACAGCAAACTCCTTGCCACTGTAACCAGACATCCTGAGCATCTCCTCACGAGGCTGCAGCCTGCAGTGTGGGCAAGGATGCTGGGGGGATGTAGGTGAGACATACTTATCAAACCCAAGAAGAGATCTGCTCTCACAGAAAAAGGACTGTTAAGAGCCACTTTTTACAGCACTAACATCTCAAATACTTGGCTTTCACTGGCTACCAATTTTTCTAGCCTAGGGACTGATGAAAAACATTTTTGAGAGTCTGAAAAATGAAGCCTTTCATTTTACACACAAAACAGACAGAGAATTGGAGGGAGTGGTGGAAGCTGCATGACCTATAGATCATTCTGAGGGTCCATGTCACACCTTTAATTGGTGTTATTCCACAGACTGGCAGTGAACAACCCCTTAAGCCATGAGCAGTCCTCATAACTAAACCAAAAGCAAACTCCTTTCCAGCAAGCACAAGGGGACTGAATCCAACTAAAACTCATGGCCCATGCACGCATTCACTCTGAATTTCTCCTGGCACCAAGTAGGCCTCATTATGAGGATAATGTTCAGATCTCAATGTGCATCACAGCCAAGCGGGGACAGGTGAAATGAGCTGTCTCTGCACTGAATGCATTTGACACCACTTGCTAACTCTTCAAGGCAGAGAGGTACAAGATATGCCCCAGCATTGCAGAAATGAGTGGCAGAACTAAAATATGATCATGAAATGCTTTGACTGAGTTTGTCTTGCAGAGAAACTTTAAAGTCTGGCTGTTAGGGGCTCCTGAAATAACATTTCCCAAAGGCTGACAAAAAACTACAATGAAGTAGTCAGTGAAGATGCATTGTTGCCCCATCCTGGGCAGAATTAGAATATTTCATCACATGTCATCAACCACTAACGGAAGAAAGCATATGACTCATCATGGCTGAGGTGGTAGGGATCTGTGGCTTCAGAGCATGAGGAATTACTCTGCTTCACACTTCTGTCCACTGGGAAATCACACATAGCTGTGACATACAGCACAAATTATTTGTAACATTCCCATATCACCCTCAAGTCTGGGGTTTTTTTAAAGGGTATCTCACAGAATCTCAATTCAAATGTGAATTTAAGAGCTAGATGGAAGAACATGTTCCTTTTCAGATCAAGGAAGATCACCCAATAAAATCAGATTAAATGAAACATTAAGTGGCGCCAAGATCAAAGAGTTTCTCATCTCAGAAATGCCTCCCTGGTCTACAGTTAGATACAATCACAGCAGAACACAACTAAAGAGATTAAAAGCATCCATAAAAGAAAATTAAAGAAAGAAAGAAAAAAAGAACAGTGCCCTAGATCTAAATTGCAGGACTATTCCCTCCTGTCTTCA
Organism: Platysteira castanea; assembly: GCA_013397175.1. Classification (NCBI taxonomy): domain Eukaryota; kingdom Metazoa; phylum Chordata; class Aves; order Passeriformes; genus Platysteira; species Platysteira castanea. The sequence continues at coordinate 338,062 of VYXC01007581.1, read as the reverse complement.
AAATATTGTATAAGCTGCTTTCTGGATCAGTTAGGGTATTCTTTTTACGCTGCAGAGCACGAGCACTCTCTGGAACCAGAAACGGATATATACCTCCCACTTGCTGATCCAAAACATAACTGTTTCAGCAGCTTGCCCCAAGCACAGAGGATTATACAAATACACATTATATGCACATAACTAAACTCTTACGTGGCCCACACAACCCATCCTCACAAGGAGCACAAAGGGAGCGCAGGTGACACGTGACAAACAGGACTCATCACATCACTGGTGCTTGGAATAGAGGGAATGGCCAAGCAGGAGCAGATAGGAGGCTTCTCAGTCCCAGTCCAGGGCAGTGTGCTTCCATGAACCCATCACAAACCCAGACCAGGAGTCTTCCTGCACAAATCCCTCTTTCCCTTACTTCACCTGAATGCTCTCTCCCACTTTCCAAGAACCTCCCTCAGGTTCACCTGCCCTTCCTTGCACCAGTCCAGCTCCACAACAGCTCCTATGGCTGTCCCCTTTCCTCCAGCTCAGTTACATAAGCTACTACCTACCTGCTATTTTAGATTATACATAGCAACATGATGATGAAAACAGAAACAGCAAGTTTGGGTTAATTTCCCTCCCTTCTCTCTTTGTTTGGTTTTCTGGAACTACTTCATCCCAAACATTTGTAAATAGTACTTGGAGTTACATTCCAAGTTCCAGCAGTAAACATTAAACTAGCTGATATATATATAGAAGGATGCCTGTTCTTCCAGTGTATCCAGGCAACCTTGCAATACAAAGTTAAAGCACAGCTATTTGTTCAAAAAGTGTTTTCACAGCTATTTCCTCTTCCCTGTCCCCCCCCCTCCCCGACTTTTTCCACTAGGCACTACTTGTATTTATCATCTGGAGATTCTGTTCCCTTTTTCCTTTTTAAAAACTTCATAACAGCTTGTTTTAAGAGCAGCAAACCATGGACATGTAGGTTATAATTAAGTGTGATTTAGTTTGTGACAAATGAAAGAAAAATAGCAAAAGTTTCATAAGAACACCTGAATAAAACTCCTTTGTCACATGCTGTGGTAACTCTGGAAAGAAGATAATCTGCAAATACTAAGGAAACCAGAATGCTGTAAGGAAGGAAGAAAACCACATTTACACAAACTCTAAAGCAAGCTGAACATGTGATTTACTATATCCTATCTAACACTAGTTGAAGTTTTCAGAATAAAACAAATTTTCTCAGAGAGCAAAGGTCAGGCTGAATGAAACTTTTTTCTAAAGGAAGAATATAAATTTTTATTAAATTTTCCAATTGAAAGCTCTTTGGAGTAAAAAACCAGCATCTCAATAGGAAGTGTTTTTCATTTCAAAATGTCAATTCAAAATGAAAAGTGTTACTTTGACACACTGGACACCTTTATTTTGGTAGACAATGTTGACATTTTATGTTGTTTCTTATTTGAAAACCTCTTCAGAGTAATTTTCTACTATATGGCTCAAAATTTCAACTTTTGCTTCCTATTCTGATGAGAAACAATTTTTCCTGCTTATTAAAGTTTTCTTCTGGGCTAAAAAAGTCTGCTGAACATTCCCTGCTTTCAGTGCCATTCTTTTCTCATGAAGTGCTACAGTACATAGTTGACTTTTAAAATCAGAATAACAGTCAATTAAATACTGCACATTTAAAAAAAAATTGAAAACATTTATTGTTTTCAGCCTTTAGGGTGAATGGAGAGGAAGAATAGAGAAAATTCGCTGAAGATGCAACCATATATTTTGGCAAGAGCATTCTCATGCCACTTTTTGCGCAGCTACCTCAGTGTTTTCCAGCTATCTTCACGTGCCCAACAAACTTAACAGTGGGTGACACTAAAGTTACGAAATCAACTCTTACTTCCTTTAGAGAAGCAAACCCCACCTCCTAAAGGATAGCTTTTGCCTTTACAGAATCTGCAGATCTGGGGTCATGTAGATGAGCTGGGAAAACGAGCCTGACACAAGGAAGAGCTGGAAATTAATGTGCTACATTTATGAAGGACAGAGCAGTTTACACATCTCAAGCCTTTAGAATGAACTTCCTCTGCCTTTTCCAGGCAACTCAGCTTCCAGCAAAGCGCCTTTTCCAAAGTGTTTTGTTCCTCAGTTTACAAAAAAGGAAGCAATGGGCACGAGGGCAGATGCGGATTTAGTAAGCACAGACTCCTATTGGACAAATGGCTGCTCCTGAAGTTGCTTACGCGGAGAGATGACTTTGAGAAGCTGAGGTCAGCAAGGGAATGTAGTTTATTATTTGGCCTCAGAGTTGCTGTGTAATTTGTCTTCCAAGTCTTGGTGTTCAGAGGAAACTTCAGTCACAGTTTTTCCTCACCTCAGTGCTAAATCTTGTTTCATTTTGTTTTTTTTCTTGAGCAGGTGAAGGTCTTCGATCTTTACTGACTGCTTGAGCCCATAGGGTGGTGTCTAAGAACAAAGGCATCAGGTAAGGCCCACCACAAATTTCTTCTCATTTTGAAAAATTCCTTAATTCCAGCAGCTTTTCTAAAGGATATGCTGGATTCCACTAAAATTGATGGGCCTGATTGATGGGAAAAAACCTCTTGGTTAATGATTTTCACTCACCAGTGGCAACCCATGAAACTTAACCCCTAGGTCTTTGATGCTACATTATAACTATCTCTCCCAATGGTAACACAAGGAGGACATCAGTAATTTCTTCAGTTCAGTTGTAAAGTACTTGAACAAATAAAGTACCTGGCAAATAAAACAGCTAATAAAGATCAAGCAAGATGCTGTTAAAACATATCAGTTTTCCAGGCCCTGATTATAGCAGTGACAAAATCCTAAAAAAGCAGTAAGAACAACCATAATTGTGTAGATCCCATTTTCCTGGTATTTACCAATTAAAAGGAAAAAAGAATATAATCCAAATAAAACAAAACATTTCTAGAAAGTTACCAAAAGTCTCTGAAAGATGTCAAATGTCTATTAAGGCACTGCAACATATTTCTTATTTCATTGCTCCCATACATCAAGGCAAGCAGTGGTTAAAAGGCACAATATCTCACGGTTATAAAATACAGGACTCAGGCAGAAAGTCAACAGTCCTGCTCACGCTTCCGGTGCAACAGAACTTTCTCTTTGTTTTGATTTCTCTTTTTTTTTTTTCCCTTCTCCTTTTAAACAAAAATAGTCATACTGAAAAAACTAGCCAGAATGGAAGGGAAACAGTTCAAAAGGTGTTTTTAAATACTTTTCCATCTCAGCTGGACAACAATTCATAGCATTACTTTCAGCAACAAGTCTGGGTGAGTACAGACTGCCCTGTGTGCTCCCAGGCACAGCAGGGCGACAAGGAATATTGGTTTTGCTGGTGATGAGCTTTTGTCTTGATGGTATCATCACTGAAACGTTTGCCACCTTTCTTCTAAGGTAGGGTAGTTGCCCAAGCTTTGAGCACACACAAATATCACCTCCCTTAAACTTTGTGTAAATAAATGTCTTGGCAGGAGCTCACATTTCTGGATTACCTCTGCACACAAATATGACTTCATTTCCTTAAAAGCAAAAAGAAGCTAGATGGGGGTAGGAGCCTGTGCGATAATTAACTTTGCCTTTTTCTCCCCTCTTATCCCCCAAAAGTTGGGCATAAACAAAAAAATAATTCAGACACAAGCCAAAACAATAGAGTGAAGGGGCAAACTTTTCCAAAGGAAAATGGACATCCAGCACCAAAGGTGGTTCTGTTGTGGGACAGGACAGATGCTCTTCCAGTTATCTGAACTCAGCCAGTGTTACTGTCCTACATGTCAGGAGTTATCCTGCTTCACGCAGGTGGGCAAGGGAGGGCAGAGCCACCCTCCATAGGCTGTGGGTGTCATTCCTCCCTTCCCTGCAGACAGGCACTTCAGCACCCAGCAGTGGTACCAGGTACTGCTCTGGAGCCAAGTGTCTCCCCACTGTACAACACCCCTGTCCACAGACAGCATGGGCTGGTCTCTGAAAATAGGATCTGGCCCTCAAGCAAGGGTTTCTCCCAAAGCCCTGCAAAATAATGAATGATCTTCAATTATTTTCGGCAATACTTATGACAAAAGGCCAACAAGAAATTAAATCCTAGGCATAGAAAAGCCCAGTGTTTAGCAAAAGTGAAAGTGGGAAAGATGATCTAGTTTTTAGCAAGGGGACTGACTCCTTTCCCACTCTGATTTTACAGCTGCTGTTGATAGATGAAGATGCTGTTGCCCCTATGAAGGTATCAGCTTTGTGGGTGCACAGAGAAACCATGAAAAAACAACTGCTATGATTGTAGGACGTTGGTGTTGTGCTGTGCAGCCCTTCAGAAGGACCTTGACAGGTTGGAGAGATTGGCAGAGGAGAAGTCCCTGAAGTTCAACAAAGGCACAGGCAGATCCTGCACCTGGGAAAGAAAACCCCCAGGCACCAGCACGGGCTGGGGCTGACCTGCTGGGAAACATCTCTGGGGAGAAGGACCTGGGGGTTCTGGTGGACACAAAGCTGTCCATGAGCCAGCAGTGCCCTGGGGGTCAGGAAGGCCAGTGGGATCCTGGGATACATCAGGAAGAGCATTGGTAGCAAGTTGAGGGAGGTGACCCTGCCCCTTTACTCAGTCCTGGTGAGGCCACAACTAGTGTCCAGTTCTGGGCTCCTCAGGACAAGAGAGACATGGAGCTCCTGGAGTGAGTCAAATGGAAGGTGACAAAGATGATGAGGGGACAAGACCAACTCTCTTATGAGGAAAGGCTGAGGGAGCTGAGCCTGTTCAGCCTGGAGAAGAGATGACTGAGAGGGGACCTCACAAATGTCTGTCAGTGTCTGCAGGGAGTGTGTCAAGAGGATGGACCAGGCTCTGCTCCATAGTGCCAAGCAACAGGACAAGAGGCAGAAACTGATGAACAGGAAGTCTCACCTGAACATAAGCAGGAACTTCTTTACTGTGGGATTACCATGCACTGGAACAGATTGCCCAGAGGGGTTGTGGAATCTCCCTCACTGGAGATATTTCAGAACTGTCTGGACACAATCCTGTGCCATGTGCTCTGCGATGGCCCTGCTTGAGCAGGGAGGTGGGTCCAGATGAAGTACTGCAGTCCCTTCCAAACTTACCCATTCTGTGAAACCAAAGCCCTCTAGCTTCTGGAATTCAAAAGTAAAATTCACAGATCTCTTGTAGATTGAGATGAATCCAAGGGGCAAACACTTCAAACCAATGGACTAGATTTGCAGTGTCACTTGGATATTACCATGTCAATTTATACCATATGAGGGACCCACAAGTTAAAATATCCATATTTTAAAGCAGCAAATTCTAGCTAGATTAGGCTGGCCTTAATCATAAAAATGGTCTGTTTAGGGAGTGGCTGTCACTGAAGAGAGAATTAACAGAGCATAGCCATTGTTGGCAGGAGAATAGAGGTGAAATGCTTTCCTGGCCAGCCCCTGTGGAAGGACTGGGAGGTCAGAAGTGAGAAAGAAGTGTCCTTGCAAGCTCTACCAGGACTTCAATAGGTTGCAGAGCTACTTTTCCTTTGGATGGGATGGCTCCTTCAAAATACATAGTTAGAAGATGGAATGAAACTTGGAGAGGAAGCAAGAGACATTTAGAGAATTGAAAATCAGACTGGACACTTTCTTTGCACACTCAGCCAGCAATCTGGAACTGACTTATCTGCTAGGAAAATGCAATTGCTGTCATCAGCAATTATTATACGTCTCAACTGCCCCAAACCACCACATAATTGCACATTCCTTCCTCCCTTTCACATCCCAAGTAGCACTAGCAGGTGCACTCGCCATGTGAGATAACAATGATTCCCCCAACAGCAGTCCCTTCCTTTCCACCAAATCTTCTCTCCAGGATTCTCAGGTGTCCATAATATACACCCTCAATGGTGACTTAAGCCTTTTCTACCCTCCTCCATTAAAAAATGAGCAGAATCCAGCCATGTGGTCTGAGAGAGACAAGGCCAATGTGCAAGACAGATAGACAGACCTTGCCAACTGCAGAGCAGTCTGGATTGAGGAGTGAGATTAATCCAAGGCACAACTTCACTGCCTTCATCTGGATTATGCAAAGAACAGATTTGTCCTGGAGGCCAAATTGATCCATCTGGATATAAACTGATGGCAGTAATTAGAGCTGGTAAGAACTACTGCAACTGCTGGCATCTCTGTTTGCTCGGTTCTTTGCTGCCCAGCAGTCTAGTTCAGTTCATCACTGTATTAATAGTGAAGCTTCTATTCTTAGCAACAGTTTATCCTGCCCAAAACATCATGTTTCAAACCCGTGGCAAACCTGGAAAGAGTCTAGAAATAGGCAATGAAAATGTGAGACATTCTGACACACAAAGGCATGAAAGAAAGGCCAGCACAGTTCAAGGTGAAGACAAATCCCAGGGGACCTGGGAGTACTATACAGACTAGACAATAGCACAGGGAAAGCTGGCAGTGTCGTGTACCCATGGGGGAAGCAAGAATAATCAAAGTCTTTACTTATACCACAAGCATTTATCTGCAGTCAAAAATAAAATTATCTTCCTCTTCTCCAAAACCAACAGTTAGACACATAGATAATAATTCAGAAATAAGCAATAGATGTCAGAAAAAGTTAGTGAGGGTTGTAACTTTGGGTAGTTTAGACCCCGTGAATAACAATTTGATTTGTAACGAAAATTCCACCTTTAGCCTGGCTGTACTGCTGTCACCTACAGGATTCCTTGTATCTATCTCAAAAATTTGTGCTTTGGAGAAGGGATGCTCATCTTCTGGTCACTGGCCTGTCTTGTTTAGGACTTTCTGTGCTACACTCCTGTGCTTCACACAGGAGGGAAGGTGGGTCCAGAAATTCAATAAAATGAAATCTGCAATTAGAGCATCTGAAAATTCAGGTGTGTTCTGACCTGGGGACTGACTGAAGCACAGTTTCACCAAAGTACTCAGTGAAGCAAGGATGTCTACTGACTTTTATGGGGTTTGAAATAGTCTTTATGCTGGTGTTGTATAAATACACATGGTCCTACTCTCTAGCAAGAACAGAGGCCAAGGATCCTACTATTATTAGGAAGGTGCACCTTTTCAGTTTCATTAATCTTGGATCAAGTTCATACCAAGGTCTCCAAAACCTCTTCAGCAATTTAGGACCAAAGTTCATGAGAAACCCATCATCTCCTTATAACTAGGTATAAAAGACACTTTGAAGAGATACTTTGAATTTGTAGTACAACTCAGCAGTTCTGTGCTGGTCACCCTGGGACTCCTTGCTCTGCTTAACATAAAGAGGAGCACACAGATGACATCTGTCCGACTCATGTTGCACACACACCGCAGGAGTGAAACACAGGTGCTTGAAAAGCTTGGCTTCTACTCTAACAGAACCATATCACCTGATGTGCTTCATTGGGTTTGCAATTTCTTTTTGGAGAAGGGCTGATAGGTCCCAAGGCATTACACTTTTTCAATATTACACCTGTTAACAGCTGAAATTCAGCTTGCCTGGCTGAATTCAGAACATATAAGCCACAAAACTCTCTTTTCCACTTCCTGCCAACCACTATAGAACCGGAAAGGCCACGCTTGGGTCTCTGTATCCACGGGCACGAGTGTTGGGGTGTGTGTGTGCGATCAATGCCCTCTAGAGGGAATCCATGGCCCAGCAAGACACTGGTTCTGAAGCCAGAGGTACTGGGTACTGTTGTCCACTCATCACTCCTGTTCCCAGCTAAAAACCTTACCGAGAAAGGTAGAATTCCATGAGGGAAAAAAAGTCAAAAGTTGATTTGGGTTTTAAAAAAAAGTAAAAACCTAGGAAGTGCCATTCATTGGAGGGTATTTGGCAGAGCTGACTGCATGGTGTATGAGTTTCTTGCACAAACATTGTAGTGAATATTGGAAGCAAAAAAGATGAATCAGAAGCTAATCCTCACTTGATGAGGCCTTTGCAACAAAGGGCCGGTTTAAGAGCACCAGCTGCCATAAGGTCCTTTCCTACCTACCAGCAGAGCACCTTTAAAGAAGTAGGCCCATCACTCAAGGCTGTGTCTGCATTTGAGGGAGCATATATCAGCTGGCCAGAGGTGTGGAAGCATCGAGTGACATTTAAGGGAAGTAATTTCCATTACCAATGGACCCTTTCAGCCAGGCCCACTTGTAAAAAAGAGAGAGATGCTTTTGGTGTTGTTATCCTTTTGTCTCAGTCCATTGAATGTACATAATATTGTTCTCTCCAAGTATTTCTGAACAGTAACTAAAGAGAAAGAGCCTCTACCTGATCTGGCCTTTCTGAAAGTGTCCACATAGGGAACTTTCTCTCCAAATGCAGCCTTGGTCTACCCTTTCTATATATGACTTTGATCTGCAGACCCTGACATGAACACAGCTTTCATCAGGGAGCCGTCATTTTGGAGGAAGGACCCAGTGGAATGACTGTATTTATATCTCAAATATTTTGCAGAGCTATTACATACAGTACAACTTATTCTTTTCCACTGCATATGTATAAGTAGTCTGCTCCTCATCTAGGGGTCAGTTGAGCTGTACCTCAGTGCCGCTCAGGACTCAGAAGCTCTGTGCTTGTGCCCATCAATGCCCTCAGTACACAAGTCTCTGCTGTCACACATACTTTAAATCCTTACACCACAGATCCACCTAGGAGCCTCCAAGGCTCCTTTAAAACCTAAAAAGCAGGTTCTTGCCCCAAAATCCCACCTATAAAACCTCATGTACCAAATACTGTAAAGTTGTAATCTTGAGTTGGGCCTGCCACAAAAAACTCCAACAAAATAAACCAGCTAAGGGGACAGTATGCAGAGCACTGAATGGCTTCTGTTCCGATTTCAGCCAGTAATTTTGTGACCAAGAGCATATTACAGGATGTGGGAAAGCAGAATTCATCCCTGGGCTTCCTAGTTCAGGGCCAGGGCTTGATTCCAGCTTTCCAGTGTCTGCACATGTACTTGGCATAACACAGGCTGGGTCCTGCTGCAGCCCAGCCCTCCTGGTGCTTTAGGGTTTGCTGCTGGTTGGTATCTTCCTTCACATTTTATCTATGGCTGCCCACACAAGAGCCTTTTTACATAGTGCCTGCTTTACTAGCTCCTAAAGACCAGTATCCAAGTCGAGTAAGAATCTGTAGTCCTATAAGCTGAGAGTTTAATGCACTCAAAAGACCTTTATTTTACCAAGTAAGATAAAAGGCCTCCTGGCTGGTGAGCATCCCACTCATCCCAGCCTTTTGCTGAGACTGAGAAAAGCTGTACCAAGGAGCATGTCTCTGATGCCAACTTAAAAATGGAGGAACCTCTACAGGCTCCTGCAGTGTTTATCCTCCCTCTAAACCCTACACAGTATTATTTATCTGCTCTCCAGTGCTTTGGCTTTAAATGCCTCGAGCATTGAAGCTCCCTGAGTTTAGACAGACCAAGAATCCAGCAATTAGGAAACTCTACCAAAAGCCAGCTCACATATTGTATTTGCCTCATTTTTATCATCTGGCTACTCTTTTTCCAATTGTTTATCCCTCAAGGATTATTTTTTTAATACTTTCTTTTTTCCTCCTCAGAGTGGAACTTGTTTTGCCAATGACTACCGAACCCTAGCTTTGTATTTGGGAAACTTCAAAATAATAAAAAATTCATCCATTGATGTTTTACAGATACTGGTAAAACGTCTTAATTTTAGTCATTCTTTAAAAAAAGTGCAAGAAATGATCTTTCCAAACCTCTGGCCAAGTCTGCTGGCCAGGTTTATTTATACATGATCCCAAACTCCTGAAGTCATAATAGTTCCAGGAAAAGAGAAAAAAGGAAAAGAAACACACTTTATGGGATCTTTCATTGGTTAAGTCCACATCTATTTTTGCTTGATATCCAAAGCCAGTTTGAGCTTCCTGATCACCATAATTCCCTGGTTATTAGATTTGTTTATGTAATTTCTAAAAATAGAGAGCAACTATATTTTTTTACATTAGAACATGAGTTTTTCTTAAAGACTGGGATGTTAAGGAAAGAAGCCACTAGGGGAAAAGGCAGGAAAAAGTTAAGAACATTTCCTTCAGCCAGCTTCTAAAACACACTGAGCATTTCCTCTCCACATGAGTTGGAGAACAGTTTTGGAAAACCGTTGTTTCTCACACACTTTCATCTCATGGCTGGTTTCAGAAACAAGTATTCACAGCTGTGTGAAGCAACAGAGAATCTGCTACTTGCAACTATTATGCTTCTCTTGAACCATAAGAACCTGGAGCGCTTAGGCATGGCTCCTTTTGTCCTGTTAGTCCCACTCCTGTCCCCAGCCTGCTGGCTTAGTGTGCAGCATCCCTTGTCTCCCCCAGAGGACATCTCCCCCTGGCACACACCCCATCCCTACCATTCTTGCAGAAGGGTTCTGAACACTTTGTAGTCAAGTGAAGTCATCCCTCTCTTCAGCTCTCTCAGTCACCTACATGGACACCATTGGTAGCTCACAGTCTACACCACTAAGATTCATTGGTACTAAAATAGCTTTCTTTTTCCACTCCTCTATTTGCTGGACACAACAGACTGCCTGTCATTATGTTTGCTTTAAGTCTAAGCAAAACCAAGTATTTCCCACACACTCCCCTACCAAAGTACTCTCTATTTAGGAATGTTCATGGCAGTTTCCCTTCTGAGGATTTTTAAGAACTTTGAAAACATAATTCAGCTTCTTCATTCCTGAAGCTGGCAAATGTTAGAATATTGTTTTTTCAAGATGTGCAAGCTCAGGTTCATCATCTGGTTCAAGGTTATACATCTCCATGGTGCAGGTGAGAAAAAACCCAAGTCTGAGCACAGAGCCTCACTTCTGCTGCCCATGAGCCATAAGGCACTGATGAACAGCCCCATTTTTCTCCCTGTCTCTCTCCCAGCAGGGCTCAGTGAAAACTATAATCTTCTCTTTCTTTCTCACATCTGTAAACAACACAAGTGATACCTTTGGAAATACAAGTTAATCCTATTCCAGAAACATGTCCTTTTCCTGATGACTGTTCACTTGGGGCTGTCAGTGGTGTCCTTGCTGTGTATTATGTGTGGGTGGGAGGCTTGGCCACATCACACGTGCAGAACACACCCTTGCCTGAGAAGGGAAGGCACTGAACAGCGTTTACTAGAGTACCTGAATTTGGCCCTGAGTGCCAAACACCCGAGACTTGAATTTGAATGATCTAAGCCCAAAGAAAGCTCAGTATTAAACTCAGCTATGCTTCCCATAATTCCCATGATCTCAGGTTCTCCAGCAGGTCAGACGAGGTGCCCATATAATGGTAACAGGTGGTGCTAAGATGAATTACCTTGCTCTTTAAATACACATCTCCCAGTAAGAAACTACACCACATAACACAACACTAGAACATAATTAACATCCCAGCAGTGGGTTCTGAATGTGGAACTTACAGACGGAGAGGGTAAAATTCTGTCACAAACACCAGGCAAAATTCCCATGCTTCAGTTGTCCTGCAAATCACTTTGCTGCCAGCCTTCATTCCCTTCCAACCATTCCCATCCACCCTCTCAGGAGTCCCAAAGGCTGTGTGACAGGGGCACAGAACTGCACTCAGACAAACAGCCTTTTACCACCCTACAATATCTTCCTCTCATCTGGGTAATTTAACCTATCTTCCACTTAAAGCAATTCCAGGACTCTACACAAGTGTATATGTGCAAGATAACAAAGTTATTTGTTATGAAATCTGCAGGCACAGTATTTGCCAGGTGGGACATGAACAATCACCAGACAACACCAAAGACCTTTATTTGTTTTCTAGAGAAGTATCTTCCAAGTGCCAGCAGCAGGGCAGGTAGTCATCCAAGTTTGCCAGGTCAGTTTTTAGTGCAAGCCGCTCCCATTTTTCTCCTTCTCCCCTGTTCAGTGACTCTGCCCGTCCTGGCACACAGCAGCCTCGAGAGGAAAGTTACTGTGCCCAGAAAGGGCTTGGCACTGCACTAATGTACACTGACAGTGTGTTTTCTTCCCTGGCACCCAGCCACGCACAAATCCCCCTTCTGAGTCACTCCCAGTGAGAAAATCAACACCAGTATTCTGCTCTGTTGAAATGGTAAGGCTGAGAGAGCAAACATAAAAGGAGCTGCCCATCAGAAGGGGCTGGGGATGAGCCGACGTCTGAAAGCATCAGAGGCAAGGGGAGGGAATTTCTATAAGTAGAGTGCAACACTGACAAGGGGAGAAGAAAAGAGTAGTGAAGGATGCTGGAAAACCACCACTTGGCAGAGCAGATGATGCACACTCCCATCAGTGACCTATAGCAAAGTCAGGCCTCCCAGGCTGGACTCTCACTTTCTGCTTTCCTTTGTATTTTAATTGCCGTAACATTTCTTGCAGTTACCAGGGCCAGTTTTGTCCTGCTCTGTACAAATCTGGCAGATGCCATCTTGGCAAGTACCAGGGTTGAAACAGGGACCAGGAGAGCAATAAAAGCAGGATTCTCTGCAGCTTGAGGTGGGAAGCCAGGCCAGCAGCTGGGAGCTATAACAGACCAATATCCTCTGCAGATTGGGCACAGATGTGGACATGTAACCACAGGCCAGGGTGTTACACAAACACATCATGTGGACAAACTGTGCCTCAAATGCTTACAGCCTAAACTGGCAACAGGCAGAGGAAGAACAGGACAAGCAGAAGGATTGCAGCGAGGGTGAGAAATGAGTCTCTAATTTTCTTGAGAGTCAGATCAGAGCATGGAAGTTAATCTGGATATCTCCATTACTAGAGAAGAGTCAGTCACAAACCTGCACATCTTCTAACAGATTCTTTGCGTTTGTATCTGCAGGATCCAGAAATGGAGAGAAACCTCAGGGGGCATTTTCAGTAACTTAGCTCCCCTCAGGCTGCTTTGCCAGAGCTATTGAAGTGGTTAGTTACTTTACACGGGAATGAAACAGGTGGAGGAGAATAAGCCAGAGGCTTGCTTGGCTGAACGTAACCTGTCTTCTGCCTCGGAAAAAAAAGCAGAACAAATGTCAGCAGGGTTCCATTCAAGCACTCCAGTGACTAAGCCCTCTTGGAAACCTTTAGACACAGCTTCTGATACTTGTCTCTGAAGGTAAAAATATGGCAGGGCATACAAGTCATAGGTCACTGTGTGAAGACATCTAATTTTGAGCCAGATACTAATAACAGGAGCATCTCGGGTGTGTTTGGGACCATTTACAGAATCACCAGCTGGCAGTTCCCTCTCAGCTTTTCCTCACAGCATAGGCATAAAAAGCAGATATATAACCACGTAACTGACTACAGTCACTGCAGATTTGAAAGTGATCCTGTGCTCCATGCTGCTAAAAGCTGGTTTGAAGAGCAGATTTCTGTGTTTAAAGCCCTCTCTGACCAGGCAGTAGTTAGAGACTACAGAGTTATTGCATTAGAGACAGAGGAAGAACTGCCAGAATATTACAGCCTTGCAAGGAGAAAAGGCAGATGAACAAATCCATTTCCATAATTGCACAGTTTGTGCTGTAGACCAAACAACACACAATCCATACATCAAGCTTATACAATCTCATACAAAATAAACCAGGATGCCCACAGGATCACGTATAACTTGGTGAGTTTAGGCAGATACTCCAGACCACACAACTCTGAGAAGCAGTAATCAATGGAATAAATAAAAATATAAGCAGGCATCAAATTACTTCAAATACTAAGGAATAGCACAGGAGACTAAACTTTTATTATGTGGCAGCCACCGTGAAATGGGATATATAAAAAAACAAGTGAAAATGGAGATTGCATACAAGGTAGAAATTTCATAGAGCTCAGCATCTCTCAAGATCTCATACTGGGCATCAGTGATACAGCCACAGTATCTCTGGTAGCTGTTCCCCAAGCAGGCCCATCCTGTCTCCTGTCAGTGTTTCATGATGAGAGCATCTGCCCTTGTGCACACTCACGCTTGTGTTGAAAGGCATCTATACAGCACCAGTGTACAGCACCCACTCACACAGGCCCTCACAACCAGTTTGTTAACAGTTGCACCCACAGAATCTCTTTTAGAAGGGGAATGAAACAGAAAAAGCCAACACTCACCAGATCAGGATTAACTCAAGCTACTCAGCCTAAATAATAATAATAATAAACTCAAGCTACTCAGCCTCCTACTCAGCGTGAGAGGAAAGCAAACTTCAGATGTATAGTATGAGGCTTCACAGCACTTCAAGTTATAGTAAGAGCCTTCTACACTCAAGCTACGTAAGAGTCATCAGTTGCTCCTAGAAGCAGTCAGGGTGCAGCAAGATGAAGTTGGAGTTATTTCCAAATCTTATGGCTGAGGAGCCTCATGAGTATGCATGTTTCCTTGGCTTCCCCTCTGTCTCCCAGAATACACACACCAGCTTAGATCACCCTCTATGATTGCTCTGGGATAAAATCTTTACTTTTTCCAAAATATGGCTTCAGACTTCAGAGCTGTACATATACACACGTGTAGAGCTGTCCATGAGTGCCTAACCCTGTGTGGACAGAAACACCACCACAGTAATGACAGTGCTTCTGCAAAGCCCAAACCATTTGCTGGGGTACATGTGTAGCTGAGATGAATCAGTACAGATATGATTTTATTTTCACCACCTGAGGATCTCATGCTAAATGCCTCTTTGTTCTCATTTAAAATGAGCTGAAGAGACAAGTTACAGCTCCCAGGAAAAAGCACATGCTTGTTTAAAGACAGAGCAAGCTCCTCCTCATTCTAACAGCAGAACCAGGTGCTGCACTGATATCACTACCCTTGAACTTACCCTTGCCTCAGTCACCTCTGAGATGGTTGAAGCTGACAGATTGTTTAAAATCATTGCCCATGGATTATATTCAGAGGGAGCTTTAAAATATTTTCTAATTATTTTTGCTTCCACTCCACCAAACACGGTTGATCAAGAGCTGTTTCCAAAACAGGCTGTATTGTAGCAGTGCTTTACTCCACAGGAGAGGCACCAGTTGGGTTGGACACCTTCCAGCTCCAACTGTCAGATGACCAAGGTGTTCTCATTCTTAGAATAAGGTGCTGTTTATGGGCAGGGAATTAACTTTTTTTCTTTATTTATGCAAAATGCAGAGGGAAATGCCTGGTTCTGGGGAAGTTAAGCTGCCTGGCTGGATTTTGCATTTTGATGACCATTCACTACCAGCGATACAGGTAAGACTTCATTTATTCCTTTTTTCATTTCCCAGGGTGTTATTTCTTCATGTTGCACATAAAGACCTGGCCTGTGCTCTCCCTGTGTGGGTGTGACAACATGCAACACACAACCCCTTCCTGTGAGTGCAGTAGGAGACAACTGGAAGCAATTTTTGAGCTCCAAAGCCTTCTGATCCAGCTCTAGGTCTCGCACTGGTTTTTGGACTTGGCTAGCTCTGTGTCATACACAGCAGTTTGTTTGCCGAGACTTCACACTGCTTCTGATTTTCCTCTACTTTACATTCCTTTTCTTTTTTACATCCAAAGCTCAGTATGGGAAAATGTGAATACCACACAGAACAAACCTTAGTGCTTAAAACACAGAGTTACCTGAAAGTACCACAGCAAGTGCAAAAATCAGAACAGATTCTAAAGAGGGGGAAAAAAAAACCCACAAAGGAAAAATTTCAGATTTGTCTAAAAAGTGACCCTTTTCACTGTGGAAGGCTTCAGAGATTCAAAATCCTTTTCACAATCCCCCTAATTTAGAATTGGTAAAACGTGAACTTACCCATGTTTCAGTGCTTTGAAGTTTCATCCTGAAAAATGTTGGGAAATTTTTGAAAGTACCTTCACCATACCTTAGTAGTTTACATTAGAATTGCTATCAATGTGTAGATATTGTATATAAATACATAGCTAAAAAGTACTCAATAAAATAATTTTAGTAAAAATGGCACAAGATTGATTTACTCCAGCATGCTCTAAAAATTAATCAGTTTTAAAATAGTTTATTTTCAAAGCCTCCAAACTGCTTTTACCAAAATAAAATCTTTATTTTAATCTTTCCTCAGAAGCTTTGAAAACTTATATTAAGAATTTCAAAAGCCCTTAAAAAAAAAAAAGTAATAATGTAGTAATACTTCTGCTAGCTAACTAATTCATCAGGCAGCAGCACTGCATCTAATGAAAAGAGGTCCAAGACACTAAATGTGTTCTTCAATCTGGATTTTCCCTTAGCTGGTTTCCATCCATGGCTAGGCATATTTTCCTGATCACCATGGTAGGTAAAGAGATCCCCAGTTCACCAAAAAAAAAAAAAACCCACCCCAAACAAAAAGACCCACAGCAAACAAGCAAAAAACCCCAAATCACATCTTGATCCTGAACTGTTCCTATCTGGATTGCTTGTTCAATTTTACAACTACATTTATTGATTTAAAGAGTGTTTTCACACTGGCTCTCCTCCCAGGCATGTTTAAACAAGCAGCAGCACGCGGTGCTGGGACGCAACAGAAACGTGTTCTATAGACAAGTAAACAAAATACCCAATGGCTTTAGCTGCCCACACCACGAAGGGATTTTGAGCAAGTCACTTCAAATTATGTTTCAGTCTCTGGACACAAAGCAGAGATGGTTTAGAGTTCTTTGGCTGTGTTTTGGGTTGTGTTTTTTTTATTGCTTTGGTTTTTAAGCCATTGGCTGGCCCAATACTCCCCAAAGATGTGGGCTATTCATTCTGTCCCAGCTTAAAGACTCAAACTGGACTTGATTTCAGTAAGAAGCACATGGTCCGTAACGTGGTTATAATTTACCCCGGAAACACAGCAAGCCATCTCTACCATGCATGGCTTGCGTGCCCTGTGAGCGCAGGCGGGACCAGCCCCCAGCCCAGCCCGTCTACACAGGCCGGCTTCGAGGGGCCCGCCGCCGCTGGCTGCGCAGCGCCGTCACCGTGCAGCCCGCGGGACCTGGGCCGGGCCGGTCCCACTGCAGCCAGGTTAAAAAAAGAAAACTCAGAAAGGAAAGCGGCGTCTTTTCCTGAGAGCCAAGGCTAGTCCTCACCATGAATCTGTTGGCAGTGGCATGGAGCGACACCCCAGCTCCTCCCGTGAGGAGCTGGAGCCAGCCCGCAGGAAGCGGCCGCCGCCGTGGCGGGCCCGGGCAGCTGCTCCCACTGCCACGGGTATCCATCCCCAGGACACTGCAGCAGTAATTGTCCTGTTGTGCAGGCAGGAGGGAGGAGAGTGACCCACATGCGGCTCCAACGGAGATCACAGCCTCGTCAGCGAGAGCTGAAAATACCGGCGAGCTGGCACCGCTTCAGAGCTACGGCCTCCCCCCTTTCCCTTTCCTCCACAAACACCCTCCTGAGTAATTGATCAGCACAAGGGGCTCCCCTGGATCCCTCCGTAAACTTCCGGGAAGACCAGCACATCTTGGCCTGGGACCAGCTATTTCCCCCATCACTGGCATTTCTCCTTGCTTTTGTTCATGTTAGAACAATCCTTTAAAAATTTCTTTTCTTAAAAAATGGATTCCAAGTCTTGAAATTATTCTGCCAGAGAGCGCCAGCACCTCAGAGGGCACCAAGTACAGCAGCCATAGTGAGTTACCTGAAAGGAACACGACTGAGGCTCTCAGCAGTACCCAGGAGACTGCATCTATCCACCAGCCCAGCTGGTGAATCGGCCCTGCCTCACCACAGCCGTGATTTTGGGCTCCCCGAGGCTGGAGGTCTCAGCAGCTGCTGCTGAATCCTCCCTAGAATAGCCATTTCAATCTCAGCTCCATGATGGAACATGCTGGCAAGGAAGGAGGTAAAGGTATAACAACCTGGATCTAGTCCTCCAGCACAGCTACTGGCAATACCACAACAGGACACCTACCTACTGCTTCTGTCAAAATTTTTTGCTATCAGACACTGCCTGCATTCCATGTCAAAGAAAAAAAAGCCTGCTCCAAACCTGGAGGACCTTCACTCTCACCCCTTTCATTCTTTTCTCTGCACTCATGTCTCCATCCCACTGGAATATTTACTGTTTTGATACCAACTTGCACCAAGAACCAGGAGGCGTCTGACAGCATTTTGTCAGTGACAGACAGCACAGCCTTCTTCTCTGGTCCCCATTTAGTGAAAAACAGTTCTTAACGTGAGGCAAACCACCACAAGCTCTGCATTTAGAGCCTAAGTGTCACATTAGATGGGAACATTAGGATCTTCTGCTGTGTAAGATTTTGGCACCTCCTCACTTTTATGGTTCAGAACTGTTGACATGATAAAATAAAACCCCAAACTGAGGTTCAAGATGTTTATTATGGTGAGGAAGAGAATTGTATTGTGTGGGAAATTTCCAACAAAAATAATTATGACCATTATTTTGAGGCATGACCACACTGTTCCATATTTGCAGTCTGGGCGTGGGTAGATTTTGTTTCATGGCAGCACATCCATCAAACCCCACTGCCCTGTGCACAGCTGTGACACTGAGGGGACTCACGTTAAGCATACTGGATTCAGAGCCCTGTGGCAAGTCACAAGTGTCCTGTAACTAACACAATAGAGGAAAAAGTAATAGAGCACCATGGCAGAGCATTTAAAGAGCTGGGCAATCATTAAAGGAGGACAGAGATGACTGGAAAATAAGAAGTCACTGAAGGACAGCATTTCAGTGGCCTTTCCTTGCACCCTCTCAAGTACCAAAACGCATTACGGTTATTTTAAAAGGTATACTACTACTAATAGTCATGCTATGGCCAAAACCAACAACATACTTGCCTCCTTCCTAAGGTGTTTGCACTTTATCACTGAGCTGACACTTTTCAGATGAACTGGCTTTTTATCGTGGGGCTGTTCTAAAGTGCAGTGTTTGTTGACTATTAGTTGCTGCACATAGAGGATTATTACTGTAGGGTTGCTCATAAGTACCTGATCTTAAAATAAAAAGGAAGTGGATTATAATTTTGATGAGAGTTAAAAATAATATTAGAGCTTGGAAGTTCAAAATAAGTCACGTTAAGAGTGGTTTGCATAGGAGCTTCAGGTACTTACTTTAGGGCCCACAGTTATTTCAGTGTGGCACTTTTATTCCAGCCAACTAATAGGAAAACAGGGTATTTGAAGCCTAACTAACATTTGACATGTCTCTAAAGGTAGGCAATGCACTGACATGAAATGCCGAATTTGAGGTCTTTTGTAAATAGTCCCATTTAAGCCCCTCTCTCAAGTCTACAAATGCTTGCCCCCATCTGCCAAAAAGTACAAACCTTACGTTTAATGGTGCCACTCACAGTAGCAGAGTTGCACTGTATTCAAGTTTCAAGTCTTGCAAAAACTTCTGCTGATGTGTTTCACTTCCACCTGACAATGACCACAGCTGGGCAAATAGCCAAGTCTTCAGTCCAGCACAAAACTGAGCAATCAATGAAATGTCATTTGCATTGACTCAAAACATGTTATTACAAAGTATCAATTGTTTAAAGACTTTTTAAAGTGAGAACTATCTCCAGCTCCTCCAAGAGTTTTCTCTTCGAGTTATTTAACCATATTGAAAGCTTGTTGAATTCTTTTTTTCAGGGCGGTTGTGGTGGAAATGGGAATAGATAGAGGAAAGGAGAGGCTGTTTGTTCTTCATTCTAAATTTAGACCAACACATCACTGAATTTCAAAAATGTCAAGATGTTTCAGCATTTCTGTAATATTTTATTCTGAAAACACTGAAGCAGAACATTCACACTGTTTAAAGTAATGGCTCCTTTCAGCAGAAACAATTTGTAAACAGCAACCTGAAAACTTCAGGCACAAGGAATGGAACAGTTGAACAGAGACTTTCCTGTTCCCTGGAAGGCTACCTGTCCCCTTGCACCCCCAAAACTCCCACAAACAAACCAACCAACCCATAAAACCCCTCCAAACAAAACCAAACCTCATCATTTAAGCGTATGACTACACACACGTGCACAAAATAGCACATAAGTGCTACAAATTAGAAGCCTAAGGACTTCTAGAATAAAGCTATATGTGAATTCAATTAATTATGATTAAAATCCAAGCATCTCACAGTATAGGCATTCCCAGATAATTATTGCATCCATGGCATCATTTGGGAAAATAAATGCCATCCCGATGAAAAGACAAAGCGGTATGGTCCCTTCTCATGAGTTTCATGCAAATAAAAACAGGAAATAAATATCTTTCCACACTGCCCATTTGAAAGCCTCTATTTGCATCATGAAAACAATGACATTCTGCACGCAACAAACACTCCCAAGTTTTTGTCATCCATCATCTTTCCTCTTATAAAATTGCAATGACCAAACCAACAACTTTCCAACATCCCAACTCTGCAGTTCCCTATAGTAAAAACACCTGGATCTAAGGTTTAAACAGATCATATGCATCATCTGCTCCATCCAGTTATCAGAACATTTTAAATTTAATTAGTGGTCCATGTTGCCTCTTTCCACCTGCTCACAAGTCCTGGAAGCTCCCTGTGCAGGTAAAGCGCATAGCTGCACTAAACCTGCATTGCACTGCTCTCTGCAGCAGGAGGAATGCTTCCGAAACCAAGGACATGGTGGAAGTGGATGAGTTCTGGAGCCTGGGAGGAGTCTCCCCCTTTTACCACCACTCACCTTGGACAAACTAACCTGAGCATCTAAAGGTGTGTAAATCAAACCTCTACTTTACACCTATAACTGGGGCCCACCACTCCACTGTCCCCCAAATTAAAAGAAAGTGATCCCACCTGTGTCTAGACACCTAAGCATTACACTGACTTTGCTCCAGGTATTTTACCTATTTCATTCCCCAGAAAGCAGATACAGAAGACATCAACCAAGATAACTCTGTGTGCACCTCAGAGTCCAGAAACTGTGACACGCCCAGAGCAGCAACACAGGAGCCTGAGCAATCCGTTCTACAGAAATAACTACAGCAAAGGAAGCAGCTCTAACCTTCTGCCACGCCATCCTGCCAGCACACCTCAACTTTAACCTTCAAGGTTTCCCCATCCCTGACCATTCTGCTGAGGCTGCCAAAAAGGGTGCAATTAGTGTCATTTGTGATGGCAGGACCTGCAGGGCTGACATACGACCCTTCGGAAACTGGACTGTACCCAACACTTCTATTTCCCCCGGCCATGAAACGGCTGCCAGAGTGCTCCTATTCCATCCCATGCAAATTCCGAGTTGGTGACAAAACATGGTAGGCTCTAGGTACTCGCAGTCATCCAGGCGTCTAGAACAAGGGACTGTCTAATCCATGGGCTGCCCGTGCAACGGCCAAAAGGATTTTACAGCCAAAGATAAACACACCTCTCCAGTTTCCAGCCAGCTATAGCTTCTAAGGCAGGCAGTCTTCTCTCCTGCTTTATACAAGGAAGGAACTGGTTGTTCTTCAGGAAAGATGTCAGGCCCACCTGCCACCACCTACCAAAAACAGATCGGTCACCTTCAATTCTGGCAGAAATCTCTTCTATCAACAGTGTGTTTAAATGGCTTTCAATCCACTGAATATCAGCCTGGCATGGGAAATTATTTTGGGCTGGGTGATAGCATCATTTTCATGTAGATATTCACAAATGTAAAGAGAAATAAATCTGCATTAACTTGGCACTGATAAAATGCCTGTTAGATCACAGATTTCAGCAGCAATTTTTTTCCCTAGAAGAATTCAAGTAGAAAGTGGAGGACTGAAAGCACAACATCTTAAGTAGGAAATTCTCTTAATCTCCTATTTTTTCCCCCATTCATTTGCTTACACTCAGTCCTTTTCCCTCTTCTCATTTCCATTTATTTTCTTCCTCCCCGCTTCCTTCCATACCCACCCTTTACTATACATGCATATGATTTGCTTGTATTAAGGAGGACTGTGCTACTTTATCTACATGTGGGATGGTAAGACCCATTCTCGGAGTACAAATTAAGACTGAACTTTGTAAAAAAAAGACCAAAAAAACTCATAACCTTTCCCTTTAAACCACTTCTAATTCTGCCCTATTCTCTTTACTTCTCCTCTCTTGTCTGCTATACACAACAGGTATTCCCCATGTGGGTGGATATAGCAATAGCTGAGAGAGATGGGAGATGAAAACCTGTTACCTGTTTTTTATTTATGGCCTGTAAAATGCAACATGGGGAGTTACACAAGAGACTCTGTAAAAAAGGTGAGGGCCAGTTGCTTTATACAGCATGGAAAATTTCCATTTCTTGGAATAGACAGGTCAGCTTGGAAGGAAGTCAGCCCTCAAGGTCTTTCTCCCTCTTTAGGGCTCATCTGAAACACCAGCTAACCCAGAAGGTGCTGCCCAGGAGCCAGGAGAGCCAAACAAACAGATCAGTATAAGCACAGCACAGTGTAAGCTTCAGTGATGTTTCCATTTCTTGCCTGGCTGGGCACCCGGAGGTGGGGTCGTGTTGTCAGACCACTATTTCCTCAGCTGCCAGGCTCAGCAGTCTGGAGATTTCTGCTGGAGAAGCACAGGTGGGACTGGCAAGCAGCACTTGTCCCAGGGTTAATACATGCCTGTGTGCCTCCCCGACAGACTTGGGAAGCCAAGGAGAGAAAACCTGAGAACTGTACCAGAATTAGATCAGATGGCCCTGAGCCATCTTCCCAGCACTGGGTACCCAGAGAACTGGGGGAGAGTCTCAGATAGGAGTTTCACACTGGTGGAGAGGTCCAGCACCATCAAGGGTGAAGAAGAAAGTTCATTTGCACCTCTGTTCCCTCTTCCCAGCTTGCCTCTTGCACCATCTGAGTCTATTCTTTCTGCTTTGTTTTCTCTCCTATACCCAGCAGTGCTCTGACCTTCCTCCCCTCCCAGCTCCCCATATGCAGTTCAGCTCCAAGCTGTCACTCAAAAGGTTGACATTTCTGAAAAATGTCCAGATACTTCAGCTATTTCTATTCTGCCTGGCATAAGGTGAAAATCTGAGTCAGCTGGCTGTGCTCTGTCAGGTTTTTTGCAGCCAGCGTCCTGCCTCTCAAAAACACCCACCTAATTTTGGAAACACCAGTCTTAACATTGGTGCTCCTGATGAGAAGCAGAAAAACACACTCAGCTTAATCCCAGCTGCAGAAAAGGATCCAGAGAAAGGAAGATGCCTGAATATGAAAAAAAATACTAGCTCCTGCTCACTTACAAACATTTTCTGTAGTTTTTATGGGAGGAAGACAGAAGCCTCCTTCCAAACACATTGTCTGGGCATAATTATTCCTCTCTCCTCCTCCCCTGCCAAGCTAACCTCCCTCTGAATCAGGCCATAAGGAAGGAATGGAGCCAGACAGGACTTCTACACATTTTGGCTCAATATACTGCAAGTGTAAGCTGTCAGGCAGCACTGTAGCAGCAGAAACGTGTTACTGAGTAGTATGGGAATATTAATAAGCAAGAGATGAACTTTAACATCTGTCACAAAGCATCCTTCAGAACCACAGAAAGAATAGAAAAGGACCAAGAGAAGAAAACAAACTATTCTGCTGTTCAGGGCAGTACTCAGTCATTCTAGAGGGAACAAATTTACCCCAGGTCAAAAGCTTCACCATGGCAGTGGGCATTTGAAGTGACTCGTAAAGCTGAGGCTTGCAAAATTGGTTTAACTCTGCTCCCAGTGACATCAAGAGTAAGCTGCAGATAGGTTTCAGTGAAAAGTGACATAAATCAAAAAGAAGCACTTTTGAAAAGCTCAATTTTATATTCCAGCTCCAAAAGCAATAAAAAACCCACCCCACTCCCAAACCTCAGCTCATCCTATTTCCATGCCCCAGGATTAGCTCTACTTTTGTCATGCCTTGTCAGCATTTTGCCGATTGCCCTTAGAACTTTGCAGTTCTGAAGGCTCTGTACACTCCTAAACCATCTGT
Organism: Platysteira castanea; assembly: GCA_013397175.1. Taxonomy (NCBI): domain Eukaryota; kingdom Metazoa; phylum Chordata; class Aves; order Passeriformes; genus Platysteira; species Platysteira castanea. The sequence goes on along the minus strand of VYXC01007581.1, from coordinate 314,276 downwards.
CCCAGGACTTCGCTGCTTTAAAATCCTATCAAAACCCACTTCTTCAGCAGCATAAATAATTCCTTCTTTACAGTTTGCCACAAAACACAGTTCAGTCCCTTTCTTTTTTCAGGGATTTCAATAGAAAGGTGTTTTCAATACCTGAAAGCTGTAAAGGCTGGGATCCCTTAGCACTAAAGCAGTGTGCACCAATACTGTGGTCTCACAATCATATCCCCTAGAAAACAGCAAAATACAAGCAGCAATGAATTCAAACCTAGACAGTGAACCACACCACCTTTCATGCTTATAGAAAAGAAAACTGCTGTGAGGTGCAACAGCAAGAAACAGTGTGACCACCACCCACCCCCCAGTTTCTAGGCAATTAGTGTTTTTTACTTACTAATAACAAATAGTCAGCTACCAGCCATGAGATATCTTTACTAACGGTTAGAAAAACCAGAGTAAATTATCAGTGTCACTCATCCTTCACAACACAACCACCTCTCCTCATTTAGTGGTCTGATGTCACGACAAGCCTGAAAATTAGAAGCTTTCAGCTGTGAGAGGAGAAATAGAAGCAGGGCCTCTTGGAGCTGCACCTCATCAGGTTAAAGAGACTGCCAAGGTGCCTCTCTCCTGGGCTGGTCAGGTGTGCTCTGGCCTTTCCTCTCAAATCCTATAAGGACTCTTCATCCCCAGCTTACAGTTCTCTGGGACTTTGTGGTTTACAGCGACAGCTGAAACCAGAAGGAGCCTGTGTACTATTTCTGGCTTGATTGTGGAACTTCTGGTGAAGAAGTATATTTCTTATTTTGGAAACCCTGGCTTTAAATCTGAATCAGTTGTGAACCCTAATTCAGAATTAAATTGTGCTTCTTTGTCTTTTTCTAATTAGTATTGTCACCTGTCTGTTATTGGCATATCAAAAAGGTTTTGTCTGTCATCAAAAGTGGCTCCTGCCTTGTAGTTTTGTTAAGATAGGCAAGAGAGCCTGCCATGTATTAGCTAGGGAAAAGTCAGGAAGAAAGTCAGGCCTATTGTCTAAGCACAGTGCTGGGGATGAAGCTCTGCTATGCTCTTTGTTGAACTTAAAGTAACATTTTGGTATTACTGAGAAAATCAGCTAATGTCCCTAAGCCTTCTCCTCTGGAATATCATCTCCGTATTGAACACAAAGCCATTGTCCCCAGTTATCCATCCCTGCAGGGGGGACCATGTTTGCACAGTGCTTTGTAAACCTATGCTTTTAAGAATTATCCGCTGGCACCCGAGTCAGAAGCTGTAACTCATTCCACATCCTCCAACTAAGAAATTGGATTCTACTGACATCCCTGGGAATGTTCTCTCTGGCTTGAAGCTGTTCTTATTTAGGTATCGTAAGTGTGTCCTGTAGCCAATATTGTTTTGTGGCCAACACTATTGCTATAGCTCTATAAATCTGCAGACACTCTGCGGCAGGAGTGTAGTGCCAAAAAACTGCAGAGTTCTCTGCTCTGCTTCCAGTTTGGGAACATATGCTGGAGCAACACAGCTAGGCAGATGTGGCGTCCTGAACACCTGATAAAACCTGGTAACTGGAGAGGGACTTCTGCATGTCTCTCAACTGAAATGATTGTTTTCTGCTCAAATGTTACAGCATGTGAATGAAAAATAAACAGGAGATGATGCATATTAGTACTCCTAGGACCTATACCCAGAAGAGGTATAGTTAGTAGTCACTGGGGGTGTCTGTGTCTTGTCAGTGCTCCTTTGCCCCCCTGCCAAATCACCTAGGAGGCTCACTTTCCTCTGTAGGATGGAGAGGGTAGCAGCATGGTGGGAGACTGCTTACTGCAGGAAAAACAGCCCCTTCACAGAGCAGAACAAAGAGAACATCAATCCAAGCTGATGGGGCCAAAGGGACTTTGCAGTGCTGCAAAACCCCCCTTCCCATCTGTGCAACAACCGCAGGAGAGAGCTGGGAACCCTGGGGATGGTCTCTCTTGGCACCCGCCCTGGTTCTCAGTTGGCTGCTCTGCTCCTGCTTGGTGTGAATGAGAGAAACTGGCTTCAGATGCTATTCTGCTGCTTTCCAAAACTCTGCAGTCTGGAAGGAAGGGAGGTGCTTTATCAGGGGAACTCAAATTTATTCAGTACAATTCAGCCTGCTGCAGAGGACAGCTCTTGTAGAGCAGGTGGCAGCATTACAGTGACAGCGATACCTACAATAGCTCTGCAGCAGTAGTTAGCATTACGCCAAAAGCCATAACATGGCCTCTCCTAGGTCTGTCTGCTCCACTAACCACTGCTCCTGCCCACAGCAGCTGCATCCACATCATACCACCTGCTGCAAGCCAGGTGAGCAAGTTAGTGCCAGTCTAACCCCCGACCATTCCATCTTCCCCAGCACAGCATCTGCCAGGCAGGACAGCATTCCTCCCAGGTCGGGTACTAATGGATAGCAGCAGTTCTGTCCACGGAGCTCCTACCTGCCTGAGAAGATGGAAGGGGAAGAGGGTGGAGAGTTGCCAGAGCTGTACTGACACCACCTCCGTGTGTCATGTGCTGTGGCCACGGGATTTTGCCCTTGGGCTGGCTCTTAAATGACTGCTCAGCAGGAGTGGGCTACTGTCTGGCCTTGCAGCTCACAGTGCAGGAGGGGAGCTGGAGAGAGCGGCTGTTCCACTGCTGAGATGGGGACAGTGGGTTGTTATTATTTTTGTTGTGGTGCTGCCTAATATGTTCTGTGTGCATTCCAAAGGCAGAGAGAAATATGTGCCCTGCCCTGGAGAGCCATGTATAATTGAAAGAGCAGTCAGTGCATTATCCAAGCTGTGGGCTCTCCGAACAAGCCATCCCTCCCATTCAGAGGATTGTTTGAGGCTGAAGGGAGTGCTAGGGATCATGCAGACCACCCCAACTATTGTCATGGGCTGGGATTTATTTAATCTTCCCAGAGCAATGGCTGGATGATTAGAAGAGATTCCACAGTGTCCCCTGATAGTTTGTTCCAATTGCTGTAACTCTTCTTGGAATGATGAGGTTTTCTCCTAATATTTATACTAAATGTTCCCTGCTGCAGCCTCAAGCCATAACAGCATTTTCTGTCATTTTACTAATGAGAGTATTTGATGTGTGCTCTTCCTCAGAACATCCCTTAATGTATCTGAGCACAGCCAGCCTGTCTCCTCTGTGGTACGAAGTATCCCAGGGCTCCCAGCATTTCCTCAGAGGCCACAGCACTCTCGTGGGTCAGTGCACAGCTCCAGTCAGCTTGCCTGTCTTCATCTCAGCTGGTACAAATGAACACTAAACACAGAATCTTTCTCTGATTCTCTTAATAAGTTCCACATGGCCAATGCTCTCCATGCCTCCAGCATTCAGGCCCTCTCAGCTCTTTCCGCACCATCTCTTAGGAGCTGACTGACACAGTGAGGGACTCTCGAGATGTAATTGGGCTTTTCTGTTACTGATGCAGAGACATAACTGGGGGTCCACAAGGTGCTCCAGAAAAACAATGGTGAAACAGACTGCATCCAGAAGTGCTGTGGGTGGACCATTATTGCCACACTCCCTCCACTCTGCTACACTCATTTCTCGAATGAGCATAAGGATGAAGAAATGCACTGTGATGTCCTGCTCACCTAGACCTGGAAAATCAAACTCTTAGACAAAGCCAAATAAACTCAGAAGCAGATTCATGACATTATTCATGAACTGGGGAAATATATTGTCTCTCAATTTCTCCTTGTCTCTTGTAGGTAACAGGTGAAAGCATATACGTTGTGGTCTCAGCAGTGAAAAGCAAATTAATTATTTATTGAGAGTCTTCCTGGGTAAAGCCTTTCAGAACCATTTTCTAATCTCTGGTGCACCAGTGAAGCCCCTGGAAAGGAGCTCAGTTTCTGGGAGCAATTGTGTAACTATGCAAGACCTTTCATTGGAGTCGGAGCACCCAGAATCCTAATCCCCTCTGAAAACACTGGTCATCATTAGCAAACAACTGGTTAAAGCGCGCAGCAGCTGCCTGGGTTTTCTGCTCTGGATACAGCTACCTATCAGGGATTTTACCAGGAGTAATGAACAGCAAAGACTAGATGGATGAAACCAAGGCTGCACTTGCTGGTGATTTATCCTGATAGACATAAATCAATGAGAAAAGGGGGTAAAAAAAGAAAGAAAGGAAAAAAAAAATAGAATCCAAGACAAAAGATCTGTAAAGAAAGATATTTTGCAGACTTTTTATGAGGTTTCAGGTGGCCTTCCTTAATCCTGACTCAGAGAATTCATGAATATTCCTGACTCTAGGAGGACAGAGTTATGTTGCATAATGTTATTCTCTTTGAATTTTCTCTCTGAAATGCATGCATGGACTTCACTGATGTCCTGGCCTTGTCACAGTTTAGTACTCATAGAAAAATGTATTTTCTTTTGTTAGTTTTACCTGGCTTCTCTTGGGATCCTGAATCACATCCTAGGCAAGCTTATAGTCACATCAGGAATAATCAGTGGCTTTAAATGACTTTTAGGCTTAAGTATTTAGGAAAAGCAGTCAATTAATAATCAAGATCTAGAGGATATTCCCTCAGTTTATTTCCAGGGCCTGCTTTGAAATTCCCCATGCATTAAGGGCTTGCAGAGTGGCCAAATGATTAGAGAAGCACAGTATCACAAAGCCTGGTATTTCTTCCCAGCTTAGTACCAATGTGTCCATGTAAACTCTGTATATTGCACTTGGCTGAGCACCCCAGGTGAATCCCATTCTTGCTGTGCTGTCCTCCAGCTATAGAAGCAGGTTCATACCCTGCAAGGCTGCTGGGAGCCTTTGCCAGCTGCTGTGGACATCACCATTTGCAAAACTAGGTGTCCACGTTGTGCAATGTTTCACAAAGAAAACTAGACCTCAGCACATAATCCCAAACCACTGGTTTAACCTGGAGGAGACTGGGAGCCTTTAAGGGGGGACAGCAAACTACTTTGTGACCAACCGCAATGGCATCATGGCACTGATCAAAGGACAAGGGGAAGAGGCAGCTGGGGGCACTCACAGAATATCCTGTGTCTCTGAGGACAGGGAGATGAAGAACCTTGCAGGGACCATATGTGCTGTGACATGGCAGGATTCCCGAAATGCCAAGGCAAATCAGACAGGCTGTGCAGTCAGCACAGCCAGCAGAGCCGATGCAAGCCTTCCACTTTGGAAGAGGGAAGCATGCTGGAGTTTGGGTAGCCCCAGGGCCAAGAGGTTGCAGCTGCCTCACTGATTTCACTTAGGGTTAAGGCTGACAACTGCAAAAACATTCCACGACCTTGCTGTTCTTTGCAGGGTTTGTCACTCAAAGGCAGCGTTTAGCTGGACTCAGAGGAAATCACAGACTCACTGTTTCAAACATGGGGAGCAAAATGAAAAGCCACAGCTAAAACAGCTGCTTCCTTCAGCCTTCCGGACCCCTCGGGTGGAGACCAAAGCAAGTTGCTTCCCCTGTTCTCCTCAATGGCTGAGAGGATGGCCTTCAACATACTACTAATCCTTAGTAGGGAGGAGATCCTGAGGGACTTCAGGTGAAGTTGGTGGAAATCCAAAAAAAATCTTAAAAGTGAGGTTTCAGCAACAGTTTTTATGCTGCACTAGAATGAAATGAGATGTGTAAATCTTGCCTGGATAATGAGTTTATCCTTTGCTGAGAAGAGACCCCATCCTAGGTGAGTGCCTTCACAGCTGGGCAGAGCCCCAAGGTGCCCGAGCTTTCCCAAATCAGGCTGTACCATTATTCTTTCAGTTTCCTGCAAGGAAGATGTTCCAGGGGTTCAAAGTAGGGAGTGCCACCCCACTGTGGTGTACAATGCTGGAGGCTCTTCTCTCCTTCCCTCCAGCTTGCAAATGAGAAACTGTCCCAACAGCGTGTTAGCTGAAACTCCCCTGGGAGAGCTGGTGGAGAACACTGACAAATACTTAATTTGTGACTGGGCAGAGATGGAGATTGAATACTGATATGTTCTGAAGGGAGCATATTTAGAGAGAGCATTGAGTATCTCAGGTATCTTCAGATCAAACAAGACGTAACTGCTTCCTTACGTTCGGTGACCCCTCGCTGAGGGCAGTGCGCTCAGAAGTGAGCCTCCAGTTCACTAAAATTCTTATTCAGCTGCTTAGATCCTGAGCGGGTTATTTGAGAACACGCAAACAAGTTGAAATAGGATGGGAATGAAACCCAGATTCCCTGTGTCCCAGGGTTCTATTTACCAGATCATCATTCCTCGCAGACACAGCGCATGTGACTCATATCTGCAGTGTCAGAAGTGAATCAACACACCCCAGTAAATGAAAGAATGTTTCCAGACCTACTGTGACCTAAAGTTCCTCAGGATTTCAGCCTCCCTAGGAGGGAAGGCAAGGCAAGGACAGACAGTATGGACAACTGTGCAGGAAGATTCCTCACAGAGAATCTTTCCATAAAATGATCAAATGTCTCAGAAACAGATGACTTACTCCTGAATAGCCACTCCAGAACTGTGCTTTTCTGTTAGAAGCCTGAAAACCTCTCTAATTCCTGGGCTAAACAGATATTTTCAGTAGACTATAACAGTACTATTGACTAGTTCATGCCCTTCCATTTCTGTGCTGAAGTTGATCTTCCACTTAAATAGGTTTCAACACTGTGGTTCTGTGTGCCAGAACGACTGTATCCCATCATAGCCTCACCTTCTTAGGCAACTGACAACTCCCCTTCAATCTTTTTTAACATTACCATCTCTCACCTCCCCTCTAGCCTTTTCCCTTCCCATTTTTTTTTCCACTTTAGTAGTAATCCTAAATTTCTTAAGCTCTGTTAAAAATTCCCCATCATGACCTTATACCTTTATTGTTTCACTGAAGTTTAGACAGATGTGATCTCTCACGTCTCCTTTGTCTAGATGAGTTATCTTATCAAAGAAAACCATGAAGTTACTCAGACATGATTTATCCTTTACCAACATTTGTAGTTTATCTCATTTTTCCATTTCTTCCTTGTATTTAATAATTGTTTCTTTCAATATTTGTTCTGATAGCCCTGTATGCCACAGCAGTCAGAGTGATCAGTTTATAATTTTCCAGATGGCTTCCTCCCTCCATTTTAAGTACAGGCACTATGTTTTCTATTCTCTAACCATACAGCACTACCTTTAACTTGATGAATTAGTTAAAATATTTTCTAAAAACTTGCAGTTTCATGTGACAAGTCTCCCAAATCTGGAGGGTAAAGATGCTTTAGTTCCCCAGCACAGGTCAGTTAAACACTTTGTGTTTTCTTTCCCATTAGCCACTCTGCATTTTTTCCACATTTGATACCTTTAAAAGGTGCCTATTACAAGTTTGGGTCATCCCTGGACTCCTTAAAGAAAAAAAGTAGGGGTACAATCACCATTTTCTGCATCAGATCATTGTTACTGTGTCTGCAAATCTGACTTGTCTCCCTTTCTTCTCCCTTGTATTTCCTCCTCTCTGCTTTTAAAAGAAGCAGGAAAAAACTCTCTGTATCTCCAACAAACTTCCTTTGCTGTCTGTTTGTTCATATGTGCTTAGGTCACCCGACATTTGTATCGAAAGAGAGTAGAGTAGCTCCTAGAGCAAGCAGGAAAAACTGATTCTGATTATCCATTCTGACAGGAAAGAAATGTTCTGGCTGCTGACAATGCCTCCCTGGAACACTTCTGGCCTGTCCCTAGGGAGTGCATTTTTAGCTCTATAAGTTGAAACCAATGTTATATTAGATAACTATTTAATTTCAGCTGTATATGTAGTAACATCCAGAAAAGGTCCTGAAGTGAGAAATGCAAATCATACAGATAAACTCAATCTCCCTGTTTTAATTCCAGCTCCAGGATCTTTGAGAACACCCTGTCCCTTTCCCTACTTAGAAGCCTTATTAGTAAGTGGCCTTCGCTCAGTTCAGATGGGTTTGTTGCCAGATGTCTCCACAGGCAAGATTGCTTTCTAACCTCATTCTAATAATAAATACGAACACTGCTTTCACAATACCTTTCAGCATGGGAATTCCAAGTGTTTTAAACATGTTGGGCATTTTAACAGCAATGAAGAACAAATTTTGTAAAATGGTTTAACCTTGTAAGAGCAGATGAAAATTAACACTGAGAAGAGTACAAATATAAGGGGATAGCTTTGGCCTTCTGATGGATGATGACCTACATAACATCTTTGGACAAACCTCACCTTTAATAGCCTTTTCCATGCTCGCGGTGGTGTTACAGAGATCACTTCAGCCAGAAAGATGTTTCCTGGAGAGCAGTTTATATAAATGGGCTCCATGCAGCTGCTGAACAGCACATCTCCACCAAAACAAGGGAAAGTATCCCTTTTGGATTCTGTTATGGGAGTTTCATTGCTTTCCTGCTACATTTTACTTACTGTACAGTGAATCCATTCAATTGATGTTTCCTCCCAAGGTATGCCCAAGAGCTTCAGGGAAGATAGAATCTAGGAGATCATCTGGCAAGAGAATGTTTTTGCTCTCTACCAGGCTTTTCCTGAGTAACAATCTTAGCAGCAGCGCTGCCTTGCTGCCACAGTGATCTGGCTCTGAGTTCACCTGCCCTCAACACCCTTCAGTAGTGAATCTTCCTTGTCCTAAAGAAGATGTGATGTGTGCCTAGAACATCCTGGCAGAGGAAAGACTTTTTCCCAGCAAGGTGTGATGGCTCAAATTGACTGGACAATTTCTCTCTGTCGGAGGACAATGTGTGAATGAGGAGCAACCCAGCACCCGTTATACCAGAAGCTTTTCACACTGATCCAACGCTTTGGAAATATTGCAAGTTATTTTTTGGGCACCACAGCATTTGGTGTCAGTGAAATGCTTCTCTTGCGGAAGGGAAGAAGTTTGGAGCCCTAACCCATCCTGTAAGCTGCAGGACTCCCAAATCTGTTTGATCTCTTGGATGTGCAGGTGGGACCATGGAAGCTCTGGGAGCCCCAGTTCAGCACGCAGAGGTACTCGAGAGATGCAGACCCTCAGCACCTGCCTGGCTTTCTGCCAGTCATAGGAGTAGCCAGGCACAGATCCAGGGGAATTTAGCCTGTATCTCAGAGAGAATTTATTCATTTAGATGAAACAGAGGTTGTTTGTTTTCAGTTAATCATTGCTTTCCAATGAAGAAAACATCCTGTGAGAGAATTCCCAGCAAATTCCCTTTCTGGATTTCAGCAGAGAAGCTTGGATGCCCTCACCCACCTCTGCTCACAAAGCTCTTTAGCAGCCTTTGCCCCTGTGAATGTCTCCTTGGGGCACACAGGCCTTGCTGCAGTGGCACTGGAGAACACCGAACCCATGGAGAGGAGACATGCTTTGAAACTGGGTTGTGGTTTAGCTTCTCTAGCTCATCTTTTCTCTCTCATCTTTTTTTTTTTCTGCAGCATTTATTCCTGCCTTAAAACATAATTTTCTCTTCTACCTCCCTCCAGAAGCACAGTGGTATGGCTGGTCTACTCTTTTCTGAGATAGCGAATTGGCTGGAGACCTCAAAAGTCAGAAAGTGTTGGCAGCTGCCACAATTTTGTCACAAGTTTCTAAAATCTGGTTTTCATACGGCTCCAGAAACCAGACCAATGTGATAAATATAAATTTTCACTTTCTTTCACTTTTGATCCCGCATGATGGTAGAAAAAAGATGTGATAATTGAATGGCAAAAATGAGAGAAAATAAAAGAAGAGAGAACTCCAGGTCCTGAGCCTGCTAGTCTAAAGAGATAGGGCTTGCAAAGGTCTCAAAGGCAAGAACTTAGTACAGTTTGTGCAAATAAACAGATGCTGAGTGACAGGGACACTTCGTTCTCTCTGAGGGGAAGTTGTGGCAGGATTCAAACCATATTAGACACTCGAACACAGGTGAAAATCCATCAGACTCCATTAGTTCTTGTGCTTATGGAAACACTTCCTTTCCATGTCAGTATCTTGAGTTCAGTTTTCCCATATCAAGGAAGGCAGATTTTCAATGTTTTACACAGTCAGCAGTAGAGATGGTGAGAGCTTGCTTTTTTTCCCCACAATGTCAGATTGAAGAATTCTTTAATAAGAGAAGATTTTTGTTGAGCTCAACAAAAATGCTTTAAAAAGGGAGATGTTAATGCAGTTAGAGACTATAAACTGAATATAACTCACTTCATCTCTTGGGGGTCATGGTTTTCTCTGCCTAGGTTGTCCTCCTCAGTCTTTTGTGAAATACAAGGTAGGCAGAGCATAAGCCATGAGTATATACTGTAAAAAATTTTAAAACAAACAAACAAACAACAAAACCCACTGTGGCTCAACTCCATAAAGAAGAAAAGGTAAAAAAGTGCCCAGACTTTATTTTTTCCTTTAAGACCACCCTTTGGAAAATCACACCAGCTCTGCAGCACTTGTCAGTGCAGATTCCTTGCTTTAAGCTAGGCAAAGATTTGGTGCTGTGTGTTTTGCCCTTTGAGTGTGAGAAAACACCGTGGGGGGAAAAAAGTGTTGGTGCTTTCCATTTCTTGCATTAATCCTCTCAGCCTGCAGAGTTATCATTATCATTCAAATAAAATGATAACAAACTCAGCCATCTGCTTAAAAAGCCCAGACTGGTCATAAATCCACTGGATCCCTTAGATTTTAAAAAGGGGGAAATGCTTTAAAGCAAAGAGGCTCTTATGCAATGCCAGCCCCCTCCCTGGGAGTGCTGAAACCTTTAATCACCTAAGGACGGGGAGATGCACCAAGGCCTGAGAGCCTCGTGTTGGTATTATTCCTCTTACATAACATCCTGCTTTATTTGCTGATTGAATGGGCCTTATTTTTTTTTTTTTATTTTTTTTTTAGCTGAACTTGTCCCTCAGATGCCAAAAAAGCTTAGTGGTAAATTGCAATCTCTCCAGAAGAAAAGCAAACCTCACCCACAAGCAAAAACAAAACAGCATGACAGATTGAGATTTGCTATCTAAAACCAAACAATCATTAACAACAAATAATCCAGCAAAGAAGGTACAGCAAGCACTGGGCACCTTGCTGACACAGAAAATCAGGACCAGCCTGGCAGGACAGAGACACCGAGCTCCTCCTCTCCCACAAACCTGAATTACCCACTACATATTTTCTTTACCCTCCTGCAGGGAAAATGTTTTATTGATAAGGCCTCTCCTAGGCTTGTGATTACCCCCAGGGCTGAGTGAGATTTGAAGCTGGTGGGTTTGACATCATGTCTAGACAGTCCCTCTCCTTGGCAAACACTTAGCGTACCTGAGAACAGACTGGTGAGTCCAATAATGTGCAAAACTGGGCAGGAGGAACCTTCAGGGGCATGTTGGGCACACTGAGGAGGCTGCACAGAGACACTGGAGGTGTGTGTAGCACAAGGAGTCCTCGTACGTGGGTGCACTCAGAGCTCTGCCCTCTCCTGTCTGGGTACACAGGCTGGCATCACTAAAGCAGTATCCATGTTTCCTGCAAGCAGACACACCAGCACAGCCATGCACACAGCAGCAAAGCTGCCCCTGATGCCCACACACACCGGGAGTGCCAATGAGGCACCGCCCCATGTCCCCACAGACGCGGCTTGGCAGGGCTGCCTTGCACCGTGACCCACATGGCACCTCCGGCTCTCTGCCCTGGGCCTGTTGCATGGGTATCTGAGCTACTGGCGAAATCTGGAGGCTACAGCTTGATGCTTTAAGAAAAACAAGCTAAGAACCAGTTTCCCTTAAAACACAGCAGCTCTGGATCACCTGCCCAAAGCTGGGAAGGGAAGGCGCTATATCTGCCTTTCAGTGAAGGCTCCAGTCCCTCTTCCAGCCCCCTGGGCTCTGTGATACACACTTGTAGGGGCTCTCTCACAGTGGGTGAGAGAGCAAACACCCCATTTGTACATGAAAACAGACCTGGTCTTTCCCTGTCTTCTTCCCAAGTTACTGCATCCACAAGGATTCGTGCTTGATCCATCAGCCTGGCACACAGGTCTCTCTTCAATCTCTGTTCCCTGGTACAGAAGGAGAGAGTGGAGACCTCGAAGTTCTTCCAGGACAGCCAGGCACTATGACTGCCATTGCCATCTTTTAGGCTCACATGATAAAGCTGCTGCCTGCAGACCAAGCCCATGCCAACTGAATTGTTGTCTGGGCCAGCCAACACCCACAGGGCCCAATCCCTTTTGTGCTCACCCTCTTTGAACTGGGTAGAACTCATCTCACTGAAAACCTCCGGTATTTTTAGGCCAGAGCTGAGCTGCCTGAATGCCTCACGGCTGGTTGCCTGCCTGCCCCTTGGGAACAGGGCATGCAGAAGGCAGGGAGGAAAAGGCACGGTCACACCATGGTGTTTTGCAGCCATCCTCAGCTGCCTGGGTGCCACAGAGAGCCTATAGGCAATTTATTCCACAAATAATATAGACCTGAAGAATCTCTACATAAAGGAGGAATTTAAAGGTTGCTAAAAGCCACCTTTGCTTGAAAGTGGGATGGAAGACCTGAGAAGAGTTTCCCTCTGGTCCTGGTTAGCAGCTGGCTGGCTCAGCTGAGCATCCATCATGCAGCAAAACGCGATAATTGTCTTGCTCTGTGCTCCCTAAACCTGCCAAGTGTGGCCGATGCCCACTGTTAGCAAATCCCACCCTCATTATCTGCTCCCCATCCTCGTCCTTCCGAGGCGCCGGGCTCTGGAGTGCACAATTAAACACCCGCCATCCCGTTGCCCCTAGGCCAGTTTGTCATCGCCAGCATTTGTCTGGGAATGTTTGTTGGGAAGCACATGGTGGCAGGGTCAGTGGATGTTGTTGAGGTTTTTTCCTCTTGCGCCTGGGGGCCAGAGAGCTTTGTGCGTTTCTCAGTATGTTAAACTCAATTAAAAAAAAATAAAAAAACCAACATCAGGATAACTTAAAACAGATGTGAACACAAGCCTGAGACCCTTCTGAGCACAAACACAGCCATTTCATTGCAATTCCAAAAGGCTTTTCTGGCAAGCCTCCCCCCATGTCCTACATTCTTTCATTCCAAGGAAGACAAACAGTTCAGACTGGAGCAGCAAGGCACGTTTTTCAAATAAACAGGTTCCCTTGAACAGTTTTTGCCTTTGTGTCGTCCCAATGCCCGTATTCCTCTCTTAAAGGATCTTCTGGGATGAGCTAAATGACAATTTGTGTCACCCCTTCCATATAAAGGGATCAAAGCACTGCTCTCAGCCCATGTGAGCCTCTCACATGGAAGTGTTTTCACCTTCATAGGCCAACACAGTATCGTCATGACCTGAAGTTACAGACAGAATCTGTTGTATTTGTGGACGCTAAAACTAGAAATCCTGTGGAGTCTTGCACTGCTGGAAGAGGAACATCCCTGGAATATGAAGGGCACTTCTTGCTGGTGACTGGGGATCCTTTGAAAAGCAGGTTGCGTGGTCATTTCTGCTCATCAACACCAGGTCTGTGGTTTTAAACGAACAAACCATATTTTACCTTACAGGTCTTTCACTGGCTCAACCAAAGGGAGATTTTTGGACAGAAGTACAGTCTATAACATGTTACCTGATTCCCTTGTTACCTTAATTCCATCTCTCATTTCTCCCTGTGTCCCTTAGACCAGCAGCTGCCTTGTCCAAAGTCACTCATCTTTTCCTTCTAGTTTCTAAGTTTCATGTTTACTTCACCAGCTGCTTTTGAGTCTGACTGTGACTTCTGTCATTAATTCCTGCACTCTGCTCCAGCCCTGCTCATGAGTTCTCTTCAGCTCCACATTGATCCACCTGTCTCTTGATGAGAAAAAGCAAGGCCAAGTCTGGGAGGATTTTAGTATTTCAAAGTTTTGGTTCATTATGTTTTCCATATTCTCCTTTGTGAGAAAGAACAGAGGTTGTCTCTGGAGAACCTCAGGAGATGGGTGGAGACAGTTCCAGAGTCTACACCTGGCATCCTGTTTCTCCTGGATCTTCCCCATTCCAGGAAACAAAACTGAGGCAGTCTCAGCTCTAGCCTTCTACCCACAGAAAGCAGAAAGCCAGTACTGGCAATTTCCATTTCAAATCAAGATTGTTTGGAGATATCCTGGGCTGCCCTGTGTGGTCAATTTGAAGAATTTCTTATGCCCTCCAGTCAAATGGTATGTACACGATTAAAACTGATTGCAAATAGTACATAGTAGATGTAATAAATATAATAGCAGGTAGTAAATAATAAATAAAAGATAATAAAATTGATTATTTCTCACAGAATAAATAAAGAGGGATTCAAAGAAAAGGAATGCCTTCTGCAATGTGAGGACAGAGGAATGGCTTGAGAACCAACAGGAGGTCAGTGCCTGGGCCAACAGTTTCAAGCCATACCACTTTCTCCTCCACTACAACAGCTTCATCCCAAGTTTCAAAGCTGGATTACTTAGGAAGACATGGGTACAGGTGTGATAATGAGGGCAGTGGGAGCCAAATGACTCCAGTGGTAGGGGTGAAGCAAGAGAAATGAGATGGCCTTCACATCCCAGCCCTTACAGGAGGTGAGTTGTTGCATCCTCTGAGAACAGAAATATCTGCTTCATCCTCCTAATAGGATTTTCATATTCCTCATGAGCTTAACATGGGAAAATATGTACAAAAATAAATCAATCATTACAAATCACGATGATGAAAAATCTTTAAATCTCCCAAATCCTTCTAAATCCCTTTACAGGATTCTGTATTTCTCACAGTAAGTTCCTTCAGTTAATTCTGCCACTGAGTTAAGGTACCCAGAGGAGAAATAAAAAAGCTGTGCTTGAAAAACATTTTTCTTTGACTGCTGGACTTTGCAGGACCTGACAAACCAAGGGACAAGCACCTCATATCAAGGACAGCTGCATAAACTTCCTGAGCACAAGAAATTAATCATAACAAAAGGCTTTTAAATTTTTTTTAATGTAGTTAGGTACCAAAGATAAAAGGGTTATTTCCCAGAATCGTTCCTGTTTGGCACAGTTCCTGATTGCTTAGATGAAGAACTTTTTTTATTGAGCTTTTCATAACCTCTAACCTCAAAATCTGGGGAATGCCTTACATGGAAGATACAGAACACAGTAAAATTGCAAGCGTTCCTGGCTTTTGTGTTCCCTCACACCAGTATTCCTTCCTGCTCTTCAGCAATTCACCCCTGGGCTATGCAGGCAGCAGTGTCTGAAGGCTGCTCCCAAGCTGACTCCTGGCTAATAGAAATAATTCTGAAAGTTGGGTGGGACTGAACCAAGAAAAGTAAATCACTATTTAAGCCTACCCAGATTTGCCTCTACTTGTATAAGATTGTGAATTGAGTGCTTAAGGATTTCAGACTTCTCACGTATTGACTGATGTTTCAGATATTCCCGCTTCCAGTGCTCAAAAGCTGTTTGCTGCCAATATTGATGATGTGTTCTCCACATGGTTCTACAGCACAAGCCCATTCTGCTGCATGGATGGAGAGGCCATGAGAGTTCAGTGCTTTTTGTCTGGAGCCAGCTCCACAAAGTGGCCTGGGAACAGCAGCCTGATCCTGGGCAGAGCGGTGTCCACTCACCCACCAGGTTCCAACTGAAGCTGGTGCAGGAGGCAGGAGGAGGAGGAGAAACGCTCTCCTGCTGCCAAAACACAGCATGAGAATGAACACTGCAGTCACTTTACACCTTTGTTCACCCCTGAAGTTTCAAGCAACAGGGAAATGATACTAAACTGAGAATCAGGCAGAAGGGAGTCCTGCCCTGTTCTGGCTGGGGCAGCACAACTGGGATGTCATCAGCTGACGTTGGCAGGCTCCTGGCAGCAGCTGCTCCTGAGGGAGGAAGGTCAGGAAGCTGCCTCCATCCCCATCTGCCAGCGCTGTGTCCTGTCCCAAGCTGTCACTGCATTAGTATTATTTCATCACGTACCAACACTGCCTCTGACTCCAAGCTCAACCCACAGGCTATACAGGCAGAAGATACATTTTAAGGATACACTTGATCTGTGGTGGCCTTTAGCATCAAAAACAAACATAAAGCTATTAAGTGCAAGAGAGGAAACTGATATTTGGGGATCGAGGAAGACTTCCAGCTCAGTTCTACAGTGCATTCACTCAGTGGAACAGTCCCTTTGAAATTATCATGCAAATCTGGAGGCTTTTCAGCAATTTCAGCTAAATCCTTCAGGCTTGTGCATACAGAGAGGTTAATTTGGTTTCAAGCAGTATAGATTAAAAGCAGAACAGTTATTCCTGATTAATTCCCTCCGTGATCATTTCTATTTTGGAATAAAAATGCTTAAATGCCTAACTCTGAACCCAACTCATCCCCAGCCTGGTTTAGGTACATTAAGAGCCAGTCAGTCTTTTCCATCTGACAGTGTTTGTAAAGACATTTGGTTGGGAAGAATCAGGAATTGCTTCACGGGCAGGCAAACCTTTACTAGGTCAGAAAATGCACCTTAAAATATGGGATATTTCCTAGATGAGACTCAGATATCAATTACATCATTAACAAGTTCAGGATAATTCTGTTCTCTTCCACGAGCCAACTTTAGATCTAACCCACAATAAGAACTTGACCACTGACTTTAGAGGAAGTTTTTCCAAGAACTGTAGGAAAAAAGTGTTATCAGACCTTCAGCAATGATTCCAGGGGAGTCATTCACACAGGAAAAGGTGACAGAGCCTACCCTTTATTTTCATGTAACTAGTTTAAAAATTTGTCAGTTGGAAAGAAAGTTTTATAAGAGGGAAAGCACTGAAGGTCTTGAGTTGCTTGTAATTTACTTTTTAAGCTAGATTTTTGTTTAGTCTGTTGTAACAAGCAGTGAAATGAAAACGGTGAGAAATCCAAACATTTCAACAGTCAGGAAACTAAAGGTGCAGAGAGACCTTGACCACTGAAAAGCAGCTGAAAGGGACATTAGAGCACAGCTGCGAACAGCTAAAACTGGAGGTAAGGAATCAACAAATTACCTGTGGGTCTTCAAATGGAAATATCTGGAAACTGGCCCCTGGGCTGCAGTGAAAGCACTGCCTGCACTCCTGCCTTCTGCTCAGGAGCAACACCTGCACTGGCTACGTGCAAATTTGTGTTTCTATAAATCATCAATTCTCCCCTGCAGGAGGCAGACACCTTCAAAAGGGAGCATGGCAGCTCTGCGGGTGCTTGTGGCAACACTGCAGAGCAGGCTAAGAGACAAAGTAAAGGACAATTATCTAAGACGGAATATCTGCTCCTGTAGCAACTCATTCAGACAAACTCCAGCAAAACATCTCCCTCCTCTTGCCCTGCAGGCAGAACTTTCACCTACTAAATTCACATCCCACTCTCACCACAAACTCTTTCCCAAAACCATGCCTTGCCCAAGCTGATTTCAGAGAGACTAATCCTGAAAACTACCTTTATAAATCTCCATGTAGTGGATGAAGAAATGAGGAATTAATTACTTGACTAAAGTAAGTGAGCAACAGTAAGGGAATCTTAAAAGGCTGGAAGTTTTAGTCCAAAGCCCCTTTCCAGTTTCTGCTGTCACTCTCAGCCTGGCTTGCTGCTGTATCCTACAAGACTTTGGGATTGTTAATAATCTACATCAATTTATAATCTCTCAGGTCAGGAAGATTAGAATAAGAGGTAGATCAAGTAAATACTAAATATTATAAATATTAGTCCCATCAATCGCTGTTCTTTACTGCTTGTGAAGCACAGCAGGGGAGACAGAATAGGGCAAGAGGGGGCTGGTCACCAGGCTGCAAGTGGACAGAGTTGCGAAGCTATAAATATGCTGATGTATTTTTACACTTGTTGTGGCAAAGTCACATCACTTGTTGTGATGCTGGAACGTTGCTGGGGCTGTTTTCTAATTATAATTAGATTCTGTTCCTTTTCCAGGGTCATTATCAGAGACACAGTCATGTGTGCTTGCTTTTAAATGCTACTGGCCCTGCTAATTATTCTGGGCACAAGGGAACTCCACAGGCAGAGGGGAAATAATTTCAGTCCCAGGAGCGCCTCCTTCAGATGGTGGGTACCACTCTGACACCATCACAGCCCACAGCAGGGACACGCTGCAGAATGCTGTGACTGATTTTTGGATGCCGATTTCGGCAAGCGCCCCTCCGACAGCACACCTCAGGGGGCGCTGGCAGCCTCTCTGCAGGTGCTCTTTCCTTGCCCTCACCTGCTGGTGCCCTCATGTCTGTAGGCTCTTTTGCACCTGTGGATTCAGAGGCAGGATTTGAAAGCAAATGTACATTTTCAGAATCCAAAAATGGATGACACCTCTCGCTATAAAATGCCTTGCTGAAGCAGCCACACTTAAACATCTGTGCCTTACCAGAGCATCTGATGCTGAAAGGGTTTTCCATTGTTTCTTGAAGCACCATTGTTCTGCATCTCACAAGTACCACCACAGGGGCCTTCCCAAACAAACTACAAGGAGCTGTGCCCAGGAAAAACAGGACCCTGGACTTTGTGGGTGTAGCTTATGTGCAGAGAGGTTCCAGCTGAAAGCACTAGAAACAGTTCCTTACTTACTGGAGCAGTTCCTCATCTACAAATACACAGGAAAGTGAAATTAAATGATGGGACTTAACAGTTAGGGAGAACCACACTGCCTCTGCTTAATCCTCCCATTAGGATAACACAACCAAGACAAGGGCAGGAAACAGCCTACCACACTGATACAACACTTTCCTGAAATTCCACGCTACCAATGGTATTTCTGACATTAAGCAAATAGTAGGAAGAAAATAGAGATGGTTCTGTGCAAATGTATGAACACTCCCAGAAGCTTTGGCCATTCAGCCCCAGGCACTGCTCTGCCTGATCAGGTTTGATTGATGCTCAGGTACCTCAGTGTGCTCTTCAGCTCCTTAACACCAAGCCTGGAGATTCCAGATTCTGCGTTTTACACCATTCCCAGGATGCGTCCCATGCTGTGGAGTGGCCTCTGCAACTGAAATATAAAGACTGGTGGTCCATCAGACCCTGCGAACTTCCCTATATTCATTGAGATGTATCTTTAGGTCTTACGCATTCCCTTACGTTTGTGTCTGAATGAACTGCTGGAGCTTCAGAGGAGAAGAGCTTTCAAGATCATCAGTGGGACTGCTTTTATCAGCTGCAGACTCTTCTTTACATGGTCTCTCTGTCTCAGAGGAAAAACTGAGTGACTTGACTCTTGCACTCAAAATTCCACAATAAGTATTTATGGTTTTCCCTAATTACACTGGCTTTATGTCCAGAAAACAATGTGTTAGTGCCTGGTGTATGTCTTCCTTTGCTCAGCATCAAGCCCTGAGTTCTATTTTCCTTTTTATCAATACCTCTTCCCCTTCCTGATGATGACTATGATACCATTCAAGCAATTGTAGATTGTTTTAAAGTCACCTCTTAATCACCTAGTACAGCCAGGGCACGTATACTTAGCTCCATTAATCTTACTTTATTTAGCTGCCATACTGCAAGGCAAGGTGCTCCCATCAAATAACCCCTCACCTTCCTGGCTCGGTAGGAATATCAATTACTCTCAGTCCCAGGGGGACGGGTCACCTCTGCAGCCCAGGGGGCTCCAGAGGTGTGTGAAGGCCAGGATGATGGAGGAGAGCATTTCACCCCACTTTACAGTACAAAAGGATCCTTTTTGCTTTTAGGAGTACTATATACATCCTCTAAAGCAGGAAACTTAATTAGCCTGGCTGCTCTGACAGTGTTTTCTCCTGGGAAAAAAAACTTGCACTCCTTCAGTGATCAGAACTTTTTAATCCTGGTGCCAAACGCATTTCTCTAAATTAATTCTGGTGGAATGAAAAGGCTTTCTTCTCTGCTTCAGCCTTCTCTCCCAGGATAAATCTTTTTGGAATTTGCTTTATATATTGTGCTTTTGAATGTTTTTTCAAATGTTAAAAAATGATTTTGTGAGAATGTCGCCTTCTCATTAACAAAATTTACTACATATTTTCCTCCATTGTTACCAGTACAGTTCCAGCAGTGTTAACAATGGGAACCCTAGAGCAAATGGTCTGGCACCAGCACTTGTCATCCAACTATGGCTGGTCAAAAATGTGTTTGAAAACTGGCCTTGTGGTTTTTTAAAGTGTGCTTGTTTTCAGTAAGCACTTCCAAATGATTTTTTTAAAAATCCAGTGTTTAGTTGTATTTTAATCAGAAAGATATCAAGAGGTTTGTGATTTTTTTGGGGGCAAAACCTATGGTGGTGAATAAAGGAAAGTATTGTGTTCCATTACCTGCTTTTTTCTTGACTGGAGGAAGTTAACAAAAAGAAAAGAACAGGAGGGTATGGCTGTCTTCATTCAGAACGGAATGAAGCAGTTTTAAATTCAAAATCACTAACAAAATGGGGAAAAAAATATCATAAACCTTCTGATGTCTTTTAAAATTCATTCTAGTGTGCATTCCTTCTCTTTGTATCACAGAGGAATGTACAATGTGGCCCATCATGACAACAGTGAGCGACTAAGTTTTCAAGTTTGCAAGAAGCTTTCAACACCAAGGTAAGGAGCCCTGCTAAATTCAGCAAAGGCAGGAAATATTTAAATGTGTTTCTAGCGCTGGTGGAAGAAGCAGAGCAGCACAGCTCTCTGGTGAAAGCTCTGCAGGGAGCCAGAATGGTCCCCTCTGATATTAAAACTTAGTAATCTACAAAAATTGCTTCCATTCATTGGAAACTACTGATACTTTTTTCCCTTTTGCAAATACTTGATTTCCATTGTTATCACAAATCTCTGCTGTAACTAAAACACAGCAAAAGCACATGCTCTGAAATCCCTCAGCTGTGCCTTCTTATAGCCATGGAAACAGAGTTTTGCGTGCCCAGGGCACGGCGAGGTGGATTTGTCTGGGTTCTCCTTTTCCTTGCAACCTGTCACAAAGTCTGTTTGCTTCCTGTGAATGTGCAAAGCAAGATCCTGGACTGAGACATTTTTTATTTGAACTCAGACCAAGGTCACACCTGGTGATGACCAATACTTGACTGGCCTCCCTCAGTGAACTGGTTTTTATACTCTTCTCACAATGAATTTAAGTCATCAGCTGTTAATACTTCTGCAAACCTACTGCTTCCTTCCTGGTGTTAGACGAGGATTCAGAGGACCCAGTTAATACTCACAGCTCGATCCAATTTAAGAAGAGGATTTTGAGCTCAATTAGGTTGCTTACTGGCTGCCTCTGAACCCGAGCTGAGACTAAACTGTGTGAGAATGTTCCTTTGGGTCAGACTGAAATAACCCAAGATACGTCGGCGCACCTGAACAAAGCTCTGCTCCACTGCTGATTTAATGCTCTGCATTCCCTGTGGTCCTGTCAAGATGCCTGCATTTGTATAAGAACCTACTCATTTACCACACAGCCCCTTTTTCTTTTTTTTTTTAATGCACACATGAAGTGATGTTATTAATAGTTTGTGATCTACTGCGCTTTTCATCTGAGGATCTCTCACAAAGCATTTTAGG
This sequence comes from Platysteira castanea, assembly GCA_013397175.1. NCBI lineage: Eukaryota > Metazoa > Chordata > Aves > Passeriformes > Platysteira > Platysteira castanea. The sequence continues at coordinate 292,904 of VYXC01007581.1, read as the reverse complement.
AGACTGAATCAATTTTCAAAACACTCCTATGTAATACTATCCCAGTTTTACTGGAAGGAATACTAAGGCAGTGGGAGGCAATTTTCCCAAGGGTTCATTGGTAGTGTCAGAAATAGAGCCCTGGACTCGGACTCCAAATATAGCCGACATTCTCATCCCATGGCTGAAAACTGAGTGCAGGAGTCCCCACCTTAACACTGAACATACCTTCTGCCTTATGCTTCCGAAACCGCTGCCTGTTGCCATGGCAACTGCGGTTCAGCTCTCTGGACCAGATTTGCTTCTGTTACATCAATGAAAATCATGAGCAAATTCATTGAAATTAATGGAGCTACCCCAGATTTCCGTGGTCAAGGGAGGATACAGAGCAGATTTAGTCCCTCTGAATTTGATATAAGAAGGTGGTGATCTCTTGAGAGTGGGAAAAAAAGCTTTGATCATTGCAGGGGGAAAAGGATGAAGGACATCTTGCAACAAAGGCATGAAAAGAAAATCTGTGAACTTGACTTCGGGGTGACCTGACATTCTCAGACCTACTTCTGACCATTACCAACGGAAGGCCTTATTTTTCCCAAACAAGTGCTCTGCTTTCCTCTTGCACTGAGCAAAGGCCATATTCATGCTTTTACTGTGAGAGTAAGGGGTGCTGGAGAATGGAGTCAAAGAATCTATGAAAGAATGGTGGCACGACCAGCTTGTGCTGCTGTTTGCAGGATGGGTCTTGCAAGGATGGGGGAGCTGGCAACAAGTCCTCAGGTTGCCTCCCTGTGGCCTCTTCCTGGAGAGGAAGGCAATGCCTGATGGAATGGGAACCTGAATAAACAATTTCTTCAGTGTCTGCCACAACACTGCAAGGACCTGGACTGCTGCTTACTGGGGAAATGGAAGAAATGTGGGAGGCAAGACATGGAACAGGGGGAGCTCTCCTAGCAATAGTAACCATCACCCCAGAGCTGCCTCATTTCCTGCAGCACCTGAGCTCTCTAGACCAGAGGGCAAAACCGAGGCTAGCACAGGCAGTGTCCCCTCCAGTCACACACAGCCTTGTGTGCAGTGAGAACTGGGGGCTGGCACGGGGGAAGAAGGGAAGTACAGAAATGGGGCATCTCAAAGGCTTAGAAGTTGGTTGGTCACCCTGCACTTGGGCTAAAGCACAAATTCTAATTTGAGATGAGCTTCTCCTATGATCCTGGAAAGCAAACCATGCTATCCTGTGTCCAAAGCTGAGCAGGCAGCTGCTGTTTCACACAGTTCACAAAGACACTGGAAATATCCTCCTGTAAAGCTCAGTCTGTCACACTAGCAGAGGTTATGCTGCCGATCTTGCTGAACTTCAAACACTTTAATCTACAGTTATTTAACTTCATGAATTAATATTCAACCTTCCCAAGCTGCCAGTCATGCACATTACACTGTCCCTGACCCTTCAAGGGAAACCCTTTGGATCAGGTAGATTCAGTACTCGGAGGAGGTGTTACCACTGTGGCAAAACTGATGCAAATTTTTTGAGTGGAACTCCTGAAAATCAGAACGGGAGCTGGGAAGTCCGTGTGCAGCAAGGTCTGGCACCATCTGCTGTTCCTTATGGCAAAAATCCTGCCAAGCTTTCAGAGCTGTTTATGCATTTGTGCTGCAAAAAACGTGTCCTAATCCGGGGGCAAGGGACATCTGGCAGTGACACTGGATGGGGGTAGGACTCAGCACCCACTTTGGATGACCACAGACACCGTTCCAGAGGTCACTGCAAGACTGATCCTTGCCTATAACGAAGCTAGAGCAAAGATTGGCTTTGGAAAGCGGAGCTGATCAGACTAAATGCAGTGACCCTGCTGAACATCCCAGAGCTGCATCAGGGACGTGCACGGTCAGCCAGGCCATGGTTTGGATACATGTTTCGTAAGACTCAGTATCTCTTGCGAAAAAAATATTTTTTTTTTTTGCCCACTTCAAAATAAGAGGTCAATGCTTTGATTCAGTATCTCAGTACATGCTAAAATTTGTATTTGTCCTATCATTTTACCAAAAGCCTGACCTGATTTCAAGCTTTTAAAGAAATCCCCATGAACATGAGGTTCAGGCTGAGGGTCCAAGGTGAACGCTTTCCACACCTGCTGCTGGAAAAAGCGACCAAGCAAAAAATGACTGGAGATAATACAGAAATTAAGTTTCTACATTGTGAACATTTCCAGTTTCTTGGGAAGACATGAATCCAAATTTTCTTCTTCTTCTTCTTCTTCTTTTTTTTTTTTTTTTTTAAAGTAATTTTATAATTCTGCCCAAAAGATTGGGTAAAAATGGAGTTGTCATAAAAGCAATAACAAATCGTGCTCTTAAAAATAAATCTGTGATTTTTATGTCCACTTCATTACATTTTTGAAGGCACAACATATAAGATTTAAGTACTTGATGTTAGTAATCCTACAGTGCCATTACTATGAGGCAGCAATATCTATCCGTGTATGATAAGGGCAAAAACTGACTTCTCCCTTTAAGTTAGACCACATTAATCTCCCACACAATTCCTGTGAAGATTTATACTCACAGAATAGAGACTCTCCACTGACTCAGGAAACTTGCCACTCTACACAATTGCCATAATTTGAAATGACAAAATGTTTACAAGGAAAGGCAAAAAACCTCAAGATTTGAATCTGCTGATTGTTGTTGAAAGCTCAGAAATCAGACAGTCATATTAATATTGGAAACATGCTTTGTAAATAGGTGCTTGAAAAAGGACTTTGCTCCTGTAAAAATGGGATTATTTCTAGGTCTGATGGAAACATCAAAAAATGAGTATTTCCACTTCCAGGTGATCCAAACATGCCCATTTTCTCAGAGATCTTGGAAGAGGAATATTTGAGGATTATTGTCGCAAAAGTTTGCAGAATGAGCTTCTGCTCCACACACTGATTTTCACAGACATAGCTCTGCTGTGCTCTGTAGGCAGTAGCTAAGATATTGTCAGTCTTTTGTGCCTAAGAACGGCAACAAACATTCTTTAGATCTATGGTTTATCAGTACTTTTTACATCCCAACTACAGAGTTTCCTTATTTTTTTCTCCCAGCCATCTTTGAGCACGACCCTACACCAGGACACCTCACTGGGCATCGCCCCCCATTCCTCATGGCTGCCTGTGGAAGCTGGGAAACAGTGCAGTTGTACCAATTCTTTGGACTGAAGTTGTAAGAGGAGCTTTTCAAGGTCAGAAAACATCAGAAGACTGAGTGATCCCTCTGTGAGAAGGCCTGATACCAGTGACTTTACCAACACCACTTGTTTTTGCTGACTTTGCCCTGATTTTTTCAGGTGCTGCTCACCGCCGTTTTTCTGACTATCTAACGCTGTTCCCAGGGCCACAGATCAGTTACAGTAACACTCGGAACACAAAAAGATGGAAGCTGAAAACTCTGTGTCAGCTAAATATATATACATACATATATATATATATATATACAGTTGGGTTTGCATAAATAAACTTTACCTGTAAAAGTCAAGAGTGCACAGCACATTGGGGTATAAAAGCTCCTGGTTGCCTGTCCTCAGTAATGAGACAGGTCAACAAAACAAAAACATCCACGGACAAATCAGGGCCTAATTACATGATTGTGCCAAAACTGGAGAGCCATGAAAAGGGATCAGCAGCAACAACAGTAAATTATCTCAGCTGCTGCATGAATATAGAAAAAAAAGTTATTGGCTATCATGTTCTCTAGCATGGCTTTCACTGCTTAAGTTGGTAATTTGCCCATTTTGCACAGCTTTTTGGCTTTGTGAACTCAAAGTTCTTTTTTCCCCCCAATCAAAACTCATCTTGTCCTCTCCATGGTGCCAGTGTGCAAACTGCACCTTCTTGCAGCACAGCTCTGCCCTGCACCTACACCGTGCAATGGGGAGCCATGGAGAGACCTCTCAGCTGGCTGAGACTGGGCGGGACAAGGGTAGAGGTAAGTCAGACATTATCCCAACTGCCATTAGTCTCCTCAGAAGAAAGTCTATTGTAGTGAAAAATCAGATTCAGATGAATTAGTCAGTCTAACCTGGGCGCTTAAAGGAGGAAGAGGATGCTTTGCTAAGTTCCATGTGAATTTCCAGTGAGGCCAAAGTTCTCTCACATGAAAAAAACAGGGTATAAATGCTTCCTTTCCTCATAAAGGGGCCAGGAGGGTAAGCCCTCTTCCACTCCCAATAGAGACCAATTGCCAAAAGCTGTAAAATCAGTAAGAAATTCACAGTCCCATTCCACAAGCATTTGGTCTTTATAATAAATTAAACCCAAGAATAAAACATATAAATAAATGGTTAAAAATGGGCAGTTTAGATCTCAGTGATCAAAACATAAACCTACTGAAGAAGGAGCAGTGCTGCTGGTTGCAGCTCAGCTACTCCCCACACTCTTCCCCTGGTGCAGAGTCTGACCTACTTGATCCTGCACTAAGGCCCCAGCACTAAGTATCTTACACCCCTCAAATCTCATTCCAGACTTATAATTGCAAAGCAGCTGTCAGCCTGAGCCCTGCCACAGGACCTCCCCATCTGTTCAGCACATCTAGCATTACAGCACAGGACAGCACGGAGGCTGAAACTGGATAGGATGTGGAGACGGGACCTGCTGCACTGCCCATGGGGCTGCAGGAGATCACTTGCACTTTCACCATCTTGAAGTGCTTCAGGCTTCAGAAGAGTAGTGGGCAGAGGCTGATCAGAAGAGGGGAGAAGGGACACTGCAGAAGGATCAAATTCTGCAATGTGACTCTGGCAGCTGAGTCAAAAAGACAGACATCCTTGGCTTCACTTGGAGGAGATGTTTGACTTCTGGCAGGGCTGAGAATCATTTGAGAGCCCCTTAGAGGAAAACCTGATACCCTGACTTTCCCCAAAGCCTCCCCCTCCACATCTCTCAGTATTAACTCTTTCTGTAGCAACTGATTTTACAGAGTCTTATGTCATCTGTCCTGAAATGCATACCTGGAGGTATATTTCTAAACCTGTGCGCTATTGCTTAGACAATATGTTGATGGAGGAGTACCTGTTTCTGAATCAAACAACATAGGTCTTGACCTATGGTCTTTTCCAATAATCCCAGCAAAACTCCAGATGAAAGCTGATCACTTTTCATTCTCGAGAACAACTACAGAAATGTAAAGGAAGGACTTCAAAATTTAACTGCATCTGATTTGCATGAATTCAATTTCAGACGAACATGCTGTATTTCATACAGTGCTTTGACTTGCTATGTTGCTAACACAGACCTTAAACAAGCAGTGTATACAATCCACATCTCCTGGCTCTCAGGACTTTTCAATCCTCCCCAAAGTCGTAAGCCACTGCAAGTGGTCAGCAGGTGCTAAGATGTGAGGAACAAAGCATGGTGCCTTTCTGCTCCCTCTGAAAGTGAATAAATGTGCTCTTGCCCTCTCAGTCCCATCCATGCTGAGTAAGGATGCAGGCAGCTCTGTGCCGAGTTCCAGTGGTCCTTGTGCTGACAGATGTCCACGCTCAGGGCTGCTGGGGTCACTTCCCCTATCCTGCCTTCCCAGCTGGGCTCGCCTCCTTTAACCCTGCTGCTCATGCCTCCAGGTGGCTTAAGATCCGCAGTTGCTCTCAGGGCAAGCAAAATGTTCCCTGATGATGTGCCCAAAGAATTTCTGCAGGCTGGGACCTATCCATGAGAGACCCAAACCCGTAACACAAGCAGCCTCTCACTGGCTGGAGCTTCCCACTCCACACTCAGCACAGCCAGGATGCTCCATGCCCTGTTGTGGCAGCAGTGCCCCCGTTTGCTTGCCCCATCCATGTGCGATCCATGTGGGATCACAGTTGCCCGAGTAGCTGTGCCCTGGTACCTGTGCCCTCTGTGTGCACACGTGTGTGTGCTGGTGGCTGTGAGTGCCAGGCTCCCACATGGCAGCAGATTGGAGGCAAAAGCCAGCGTCTCACAAACTCATTTCCTGGCAGAGCACGGATGGGGGAAGGGACAAGCGCTCTTTGTCAGCCCACACCGTTTCACACAGTCCCAGCTTGGATAAACCAAACCTCTTAAAGGCATCAAATGTGTGTGCTGCCGGCAGCAGCTCTGCCCTAAGTCCACTGGACCAGCTGGCACTAGGGCAGCTGTGAGTTCAGCAGCTGGACAGAAGGGATGGTGACGCACAGCGCTTTATCTGGAGATCTGCTTTATCGTTTGCTGCTTTAACCTCTGAGCCTTTGGGTTCTGAGAGCCAGATGCTGGGCTCTGGGCATATCCTCCCTGCACAGTCCTATCGACACTGGTATAGCCACTGGTGATGGTTCTCCACCAGGAGTGTACACCAGGTGCAAACAAACCACACAATGCCCAATTGCACTATCCCTCAGATTTCTCCTGTGGATCAGAGTTTGGAGCCACATGTCAGAGATGTCAGCCAGGATCTTCCATCTGGGGCAAAGCCACCCCTTCTACAATTTCCCTGCAGTACTATGCCAAAGGTGCAGTTCGGAATGCTCATCACTCTGGTATGTTTCCTCCCTACCTACACATGGGCACATTCAAAGCTTTTGCAACCTATTCAGAAAAAACAAAAACCACCACAGTAAGAGGATATCGCCTCCCTGAAACCCCTAAGTTTTGAAAGACCAATATTTCCTGGCTTCTGAGAGAGATCTCTAATCTCAGACTGCTGGAAGGCTGGAGGCCATACCAGTCAAAGGATCACTCTGTGCCTCACCTGATCTTCTGTCTTCACCAGTGGCTGCTCTGTATCCTAAAGACAGGATACAGAGCAACAGGGTTTTTAGCCTGGCCCAGAAAGTCTGTTCTTATAACAAATAAAGGGCAGTGTTTCAAAGTGGCGATAAGGAGTGGAGCTAAAAGGGCAACATGTCCTTTACTCTAGATCTCCAGCCAAGTCTACAGGCACAGGTTCCGCTCACAGACAAGCAGGAATGCTCATGTCGACACTCAGGATTTCAAAGCATTTGGGCAGTCACACATGTAGCAACACGTGAGAAATCTGCAGCGTGAGATGCGGTTTGCTGGCACGTGGAGACTGATGCACCCAAAACACGCTTAGGCTGACATCCCCAAAATACACTTAGAGTGACAACCCCAAAACATGCTTAGACTGATGTCCCCAAGCTTAGTTCAAGGACTGGCACCAGACTTCCAGCACAAGGGTTCTGAAAAAATTCCCTGATACCAGGTATTGGAGCGGGAGGGAGGAAAACACCTTCTGCCATTACAAATCACAAGCATGATGGTCACATTTGGTGACATCCAGAGGACCACATCAGTTCACCATAAATGCTTTAACTCAGGACCAATTATTCAGCTCCTTTTCTGATAATTCCTGAGGGGCCAGCCTTTGTTCTGAACATCTTAAATGTCCCCAGCAGTCTAACACAGATACTGTGTGTATTGTCTATTGTGCACTCGCTTTACTCCATAAAGGCATATGTAGTCCTCTCACATGAAAAATATTACTGGGGAGAAGGCAGTTTGAAATTCTCACGTATCAACAAGTCATGGCACAGCCCAGTCTCCAACCGCCTGTACTTGGCTGGCTAACACACAAATAAGAAAAACCTTTCTGTCTTCTACAATGGGATTTTAGCTCATCTTAACCATCTGTTTGATTTTTTTTTCTTCTCATAGTAACAAGTCCTTTTTGGAAAATTCCAAGGGCATCTATCTAACCACTCCTTATAAGGCATTACCACCTTAATATCAGAAACGGCATCTTTCCTACGGACTAGGAATAGTAATTTTCGCTGATATAAAATGCAGTTTTTAACTGCTCCCTTGACAGAAAACTTTAAACTGGCAGTTTTGTAATGAACGCTGGAAGCTGAAATTAGATCACTTGTTCGATAAACATCAAGAGGAACCAACCTATGCCAGAGCAAGATTTCACAATGTTGTATTTTTAATATCAAAAATACATTTTCTTTCTAATCCCCACAAAAGAAAGGACAGAAAAAGAAGTCTGGAACTGACCTATTTTCACTGCCAAATCAGCCTGTTATTGAGCCAAAAGTATTCTATCAAACTTCTTATTGTTCTTAGTGAAGAGATGCCATTTCTAAGAATTCAGAATGATTTGAGAAAAGCAACCTCCCATTTTGTGACCTGAAAAATTTTATACAAGTCTTTCAAACAGTTCCAGAGCACACAAACTTAGGAAACTGCCCCTGTGGGACAATTTCTATAATCTTCTTGATCTTTCCCACTTCTGAAAGTGATAGTGGTTACAGCTGCAGAATAGAAGCTTGCCAAGTTTCAGGCTTTTATCTATGGCCCCCTCAATATTTGATAGTTTTTCTAGCCCCCAGCTTCTAAATTCATATGATAAACCAAGAAATTCCGCTTGGGTAAAAAAGGAAGAAAATATTTTACCTCTCCTGATCGCAAAGTGCAGCTTCAAGTTATGAGCCCTGGAGGGTAGAACACCAGACAACAAATAAAAATAAGTAAAACCGCTTCATTATTTTTAAAATGTAAATTCAAACCTCACAATTGTCTGGAGCCCCATGGATGATGCTGTGAGTGCTGAGAGTTGAATGAATTAAGATCATTCGCAAACATCTTATTGAGAAACAAGTTGGTTTTGCACATCTTGAATTACTTCAATTCTCAATTCAAGAGTTCACAGGCAGGAACTACTTTTCTGGTGACATGATGGGGTTAGGGGAGCAGTTTTTGGGTAAAAGTGTCCTTCTTACTGCTGTCTGAGAATGCACACCCAAAGCCCTCCCTGTCTCCTACTCCTTGCCTTTCATGCCAAGTTTGATCCTCAGCCTGGGATTATATATTTCCACCTATGAATGTCAACTGCTAAGTGAATCATGGGAGGATCTGAATAGTGACCATGAATGATCTTCTCAAGAAAGGAGGGAGCACTAAGGACAGCCCCTCTTACAGCTAGCAGAAGGAGGAGGCTGCCACCCAAACATCATGACACTTAGATAAAGATGGAGTGAAGGGAATGGAATGGGAAGGGATTATTAGGGAAGGTATCCATCTCCTCAGAAAACAGAACCTCAGCAGAACCTGGCCTTTACTCTGACCTGAAAGGGAGGCTCATCCACAACAAACTACACTTAATGTGATGTCTCACGAAGATCAGCAACTCTAAAAATTAGTAACAATTTTAAAAGAGCAGACACAATAATTCTTTGCAAAACCATCCCAACCTGCAGTGTTTCTTGATTGTCTTGTGTATTATTTCTTTTTTAGGGGAAAATTTTCACTCCCTCTCCCCATGTCTAAGAAGATAGCAAACATCTGACTGTTTCACTTAACAGACCCCCTTTCAGGATCCTCTTCCAGTCTTGATTAACCCGTAAATTCTTTGCAGGAATGAAGAATGTGCCTAGCAACCTTTGCCTGTGTCTTCAGAAGTTTTTTTTGTAGCCATTCTCCTTGCACACTTGCACAGATAGCAGAAAAGTCATAAATGTACCTGGATTTTACTGTAAGAGAAGAAGAAGGGAAGCAGAGGGTTGTCAACATACACAAATGGATGCAGCTTCAGGACACTGTCTTTACAAGAACTTTTTTTCCTTCTCTTTTCCTTTTTTTCCCATTTTGCCTTTTAGGTCAGCCTACACAGACCACAGCCCCTTTTAAAATCCCAGCCGGAACTTAAAAAAGAAAAGGAAACTGAGTTTGTTGAGTCCAGGTTCCAGCTTCACAGACTTCTGAAGCCAAGTTGTGCACTTTGTAGGCTGTCACATGCAGAACACAGCAAATTCAGATGTTTAGGATTTACCAGGAACATGAGTCAAAATGGTAGAAATCAGAACTGTTCCAATTTATTGGGATACCTGCCAATCCTAATATAACCTATTCAGACCAAGAGTGCAGTATAAAATGCATTTCTGACAGCCAGATCTTTTGGGAAGTGCTTTAGCATCAAGAAGAAAACACTCCTGTCCTCTCACAATTTAGGCTACAGGTGGAACACAGAAATCTCTCCAGATCTGCTTGGATAGGCAAAAGTAAACTTACACATCACATCACGGGCACTTTTGCAACCCAGCAGTCTGGGATTTTGGAGGAACATGAAGATCCTGGGAGTGACATTAAACAGGCTGGAAACAAACAGTATTTTGGGGGGACATGCTAACACCCTTATTTTTGCTCTGAGACATTTGTGAGCAACTCCTCAACCCAGCAGAAGCTGCAGCTCTGCACTGCTGTACGCAGCAGACAGAGCTGGACATTTTGTTTCAGCTCAGTATTCCTATTGCTGTGCATGTCTAAAGCACCATTGTGCATTAAATTTTTGGGTTACAGTATTTCCATAAATGAATGCACAGCTCAGAGAGAGCCCTGAAGGATTGTAACATTTATATCCTGTAAGTACCACAAACTCTCGTTAATGCCAAAGGCCTGCACCATGGACTTGGAGAAATATGGAGATGCTGATGCTGCACAGACCTGCAACAAAAGCCCCATTTTCAGGCACGTGTATGCATGTGCCCTTTTTGCCTTTTGAAGAGCACAGGACCCCCAGGTCTCCCAGCTCAGCCAGTGCAGCCCTACCACAGCTCAGCTACCTGAGCCTGCCACAGAGCCACACTCGGGTGAAAACAAGTTACAGACCCAGGCTCACACCAGGAACTTCCAGTGGGCGTCTCATGGCAAAGAAAAATGTTCTGTTTCTCCAGGTTAATTGCACACTTGTGCTCCCCAAAAAGAGCAGCCAGGCGACAGCTCCATCACGCTGACTGCTTTACACTTCTTTTTTTTTTGCTCCCTTTTTCTCCAAATACATAATTTACTCTGCTTGAGGGAGCCTACTTAGAGGGTATCTGTAATAAGCTCCTTCTGGGAGCAGCTGGGCTGGTCCAGGCTGAATGCAAAGGCAGCCCCAGCTCCCCTCAACTGGGCTCTGGCCAAGCTGGTGGCACCCATCCGTCCCTCCTCCTCCTCCTCCTTGCACTGCCTGAACATTCTGTGCTGCTGCTGCCTGGGATGTCACCATGAATAAGTACAACTGTCAGATTAAATCACTGCCTGGGTGGGATCTGCTGAGCCTACGACACACATTCCGAGCACCTAAGTCATGCCAGGGAATCTGTCCAAGAAAGAGATCTAACTGGAACTGCTGCCCATGGCAAATCAGCTTTGGGGCTATAGAATGAAATATGTTCTGCCCTGTGTCAAGAGGGCTACAGAGGGTGGAGGACGAGGCATACAGACTCCTTTTGCTGTGAATACACTGGTAGAATAACTGTGTTTAAGTCCCTTGAAGTTCAGAGCAAGAGATGAAGTGACAGCTGCTGCTGACAAAGCAGAACTTTTGTGTGGTGGGAGCACAGTGAGTCTGTGGGGCCTAAGGAGAGCTGATCAGAGGGATGGCAAAGGTTTATTGCTGCCATCTGACACCTGGAAAGGGCCAGGCTTTATCTAGGAGCCTCTCCTGATGACGGTCCCCGGTGCAAGTTCTAGCTGCTAGGGAGAAAGGCCTGAATTACTCCACCCTACCAAAGTCCTCCCAGCTACTGGCACTGTGATGATGCATCCACGCATTGTCCATCCTAGCCTGGGTTCAGGGCATATTCTTCCAAACTGTTCTTCCATGGATTACTGCCACACCACACAGAAAGCACTCACTGGGCCAATCCTCTCAGCAAGCAGACATATCAATCTGCTTTCCTAACAGCTTCTGGAAGGTCTGGCCTGGCTTGTCTGCACACCTCTGTCTCCCCCATGACTCCAGTTCACCTGTGGTTCACCAGAACTCCACCCCACCCCATGGCTCTCCCAGACTTACCAGATCTTGGGGAAAAAAAAATAGAATGGTAAGCAAATGTACTTGTCGGGAAGATAAGGGGAGGGAGGTCATGTATGGACACTCTCCCTCTCACTTGCAGGTTGCTTTCATGTGAAAATATGAGCAAACTTATTCTGTGCCTACAGTGTCAGCCACAACTCTGTCACCACCAATTCTACGTGTGCTAATGCCTTTAACATTTTGTGTTGATCACTTTTCCTCCCACTTTAAATATTTTTCCTGTCACCAAGGGTTTTTGAAAACCATGCTGTTTGGAAACTGGCTTTCTTACATATATTTGCCACCTGCCTGTGAGTGGAATGCTAATTTTTGATGAATATTTACTGCTGTGCCGTAGTTCAGCATGGGGAAAGAAGAGCCCTGTTTGTCCTTGCTTCAACCTTTGGTGACCGTGGCACCAGGACAAAGATCTATCTCTGAGTGGCTTCATTCATGGCTGACTGTTTCATTAGGCAAAGTGGCACAGTTTAAACAAACTTCCCTTGAATGTGCTCATTGAACGAATAGTAATGACCATAACACTTTATTATAATATTGTGTCTTTCACCCAATGCCTTGACAACGCTTCACAAGGGGGGGAAATTTTATTTATCTTTATGTTTATGAAGATTAGAGTGGAAAAAGTGAAGTATAAAAGGGTGAAACTTCTGCAGAAGACATTGGTAGAGAAAAGGAAACAGAACTCAATGGGAAACACTGCCAATATCTGTCTCTGAGTACTACAGCTGACAAAAAAAAATGGATGCCCCTAGACCTAACCTCAAAGTGTGCTGGTCGCTTAAGAGAATCTGAATGCCACCACTCTTTCTGTCACCGAAATAAAGAGTACAAACAGTACTGTGGCTGTGTCTGTAGCCTAATGAAAACTGTGAGGTCCTTAATTAGGACAACTGAAATGCTGACTGACCTTTATCTGATTGCAGGAATGACCTTTCCACCAAGAAGCTGCTTTATGGTCCCCAAAAGCCACCTAAGAATGAGTCTTCTTAGTCTTCAGGACTAAGCTCCTGATCCACAAGGCAGTTAGTGTCTCGAGGAGGTGAGGAGTGACATGTATCCCCACATTTTAGCCACACTTCTCTGCTTTCCCTGGATTTGGTTCAGCAGCACATGGAGACTTGCCCTGGACATGTTGAACAGCCATGTGGCGGGGTTCTGTGAGCTGAGCCAAGCCAAGCAGTGTGGTGCTTCTCAGTGAAGGAAGGAAGGGAAAAAGCTGATCAAGAATATGCAGAGAAGAGGGTAACAACAAAATAAAGAGGGAGTTCTAATCACAGGAGGAAGGTAACACTGAGATTAAAAGGAAGGAGAAGTACAGATGCAATGAGAAACTGGACACAGATGGCCACATCTGCACTAGGCACATCACTGGGCTTTGCCAAGGCATCAGAATGAAGATCCAATTAAAATGAAAGGCAGAAGACTGGTGCCTTCAGCAGAACACTGCTCCCTCCCTATGAGATCACTCAACACGCGCCTGATGCTGTCACTGACCCGGCATTGTCCCGGCAAAGACATTTTCCAGGACACCCTGCAGAGGAACAGTGATTTGTAACACGCTGGGGGGTGAAAGGAAAATGATGGGGCAGGGAAATATTGGGCCTCACAGTGGGAGGCGTGAGTAACAACCAGACAACCCAAAGCATCCGACCCCAAAGAGCTGTGCACAGGGGACACTGGGTCTGCAATTTTTGCTAGGCTTACAGAAAGGAATGTGATCTTAATTTGTGACAGGGGGAAGCCACTGGGAATTCAGGGAAATTAGTAAAAGGAGGTGTTGCTGCTCTACTTTATAGGAACTTGACATGATGTTCAAATGCTGTCTGTTGGGAGCCTGGATTACTTTATTATTATTTTTAATAACTCCAGAGGGCTTTCTTTTGCAAAGGAACTCAAGCTGAGATGGTGGGTTTGTATGTTCACTATTCATTTGGAGGGAGAATTGTTTGATGGATGCTGAAGTTTATGTTTCTTTTGCAATGAGAATTGTTGGAATGTTTTGTGGCCCAGATCCATGTTCTCATTTTCACCACGCAGTTATGTAAGACTCTGAAATAATGAAGTTATGCTGGCTTTTTAAAGGAATGAAATGGCTGCATGGGCTCCCAGTGTGATGGCCTGTGTGTGGTATCCAGTGAACAGCACAAGTCTGATCTGCAGGGTCCATTGTGATAGGCCTCTGACATCCATCAAGATTCTTTGTTTTACCACTGGGAAATAAGAAGGAATCTGTGTTTCAGAAGCACAAAGGATTACTGGATTTGTGTATGTGCTCTAGACTGTATAGATGTGAGATGACATCGAAGTATATGTCACTGATTGCTCTTACATGTGTACTGTGGGGGAAGGAGGAATGGGACATTTCCAACACTGAGAGGATCTGGTAATTTCTGCTGTTCACCTGATCTCCTGTGTGTGCATCCATTGCGTTGTTTAACCCAAGGATAATTCTTTTTACAGAGGAATGGACATAAGGTCATTTTAATTGAACTGAAATATTAGCTTGTCATCTAGTTCAAAGTACTTCATCAAGCACAGCACAACTGGTTTCTCTGTCTCTTACTCTTCCCTGAGATGCAGCTGTGTAGTCAGGTTCTGATGTCCAGACATGCTGATTCCATACTGTTCCTGGGCATCTTGATACACAGCTAAAATACACTACATAAAAGTTTACCTTTTGCTTAAATTACCTTGCTGCAGCCCAAGTTGATTTACTTCTCTTCCATCTTCTTTGGCTAACAAATATAACTGATGCTTCATTTCCTTCTCTCAGTAGTAATAGAATGTTGCATAAACTGTTTCCCAATATACTGTGTTGTAACATGATGGGCTGGGTATTAAAATAAAGAGCAATAAGCAATTTAAGATAAGAAATTAATACAAGTACTGCAAAGCCTGGGAAACCAAGCAAGAGAGACTCAGGAACTCCAAAGGAACTATATTCTGTTTCTGCCCTTCTTTGAATGTGAATTCAGAGTAACTTCATTAATTATAAAGAAATCTGAGGTGAAGATGTGCCAGGCTGAGAAACTGAAGTGCAGTCTACACTGTTTAAAAAATACAGAGATTTTTTTAAAATGAAGCTTTGTTTCTTCAGCAAGTTTCTACCCATTGCAGTTGGTTTGCTACTCAGTTTAGCTGAATGAGTGTAAGTACATCCCTGTAACAGAGATGTACCAATCTACAGCAGGGATTTGAGAAATAACTTTATTAAGTCTCTGTAGTTTCTCTGTGTAGAATGACCCTTTGTGTAAATGAGGCCCAGTGTCTCATAGTACACGGGAGGAAAATCTCCCAGGGTTCCCAAATGCCGCATCCACCAAATACATCCTGGGGGAAAGCAGATTTGCTGCTGCTTTCCCATACACAAGAAGCAAAAATCAGCTCAGAGCTGATCAAAGCAAGAATAAGCTCCTGCTGCTCCAAGATTTTGGGAAGATACATCCAAAACCAAGACATCTATAATAATAAGGGGTTCTGCTTTTATGTTGCTTCCAACCACGCTGTGACCATCCCCAAGATCCTTTGCCAACATGGCTGTGAGGAAATGCAAGAGATAAGATTTCCTTTGCCCTTTTAAGAGAAAGTTTGAAAGCCCGGGGAGCTCTGCTGGAAGATAATGTGACACAGGCTGTCTATGTTCTCCAAAGGATTAAGATTAATAATAGGCAGATGATTAATTCAAACAACGGTAAAAAATTCCACTGCATTGTTACAAGATTTTATAAATTGGCTTTTCCTCCTTTACAATCTAGAAAATCTGAACAGATCCATTCTCAGAAGCAATTAAGATCGCAATCTGGTCCCTATCTTCAGGTTTCATCAGTTCGATTTCCAAACCTATTTGAACACAAATACTAGGAAGCCTGAAAGAGAAGCTGTTATATTGTAAATCAATCAGCTACCCTGTAAGATGGGAACTGAAACCTCTGCTTTTATTAGTAGAAAGAACTGAGTCATTTGCCATGACTACATGCTTCTGGATATGATTTACTGCTTCTGCAGTTCGTTACAGAAAAAAACCACAAAGCAGTGCACAGAGCCTTCCTTACATTTCATATCAACATGTCCTGGGAACTCGAGATGGACGCAAACTGATTTTTGCATCTGAACATCCCTCTGATATTAATCTCCCTTTACACTTTGCTGCACACACCTCCCTGAGCCACAAAAGAAATGTGGGCAACAGGTTGTGACACAGACCCGAACAGAGGGACAAATTGGCTTGGAGATGTCGATTTCTTCCTTTCAGACAAATAGCTCTTTCTGGACCCTCTCACAGCAATTCCTTATCTTTGCTGTGAACACTTAGGAGAGGGACATTGCATTTTTCCAGAATATAGCTAATTGTTTTCTGAAATTCATGACAAATGGGAAGTAGTTTAAGTCTCTTTCTGGAATGACAGGGGAAAGAGCTGGAGAAAAAAATTAATTGCCATGAAGAAGATTGCATCAGTCAGAGAGACCAGTCATGGTTTGGTGGATACAGTGGGACCACACAGAGATGTAATTTCAGAAAAGGTTGTACTTTGACTAGCAAGGCAATAATGCTTTAGATCATTGCTCTATTAGTAACTATTTTCTTCATATTAATACAACAATGACTACGTTTTCCAAGAGCTTCTTACAGTTGTATCATGGAAATTATTGCCTATAAATTATATAAATATGGCTTACCATATTCTCAAAACATATAACTGAATCAGGCAACTCATTCACGCCTCCTGTTCCCACCTATCTATGGTATTTCTTGGACGCTGCTGACTCTGGCAATTAAAAGCTATTTCTATATACATGATACATAGGAAACACAGAAACATGTTCAAGTTGTGTCATCATAACCTCATCTGCTGAAGATGTTATTTAATGCTGTATTCCAAGAATCTGTGCTTACAGGACTCAAGGTGAATAATTTGCCTGGAAATCACCCTTCTTTTCTTAAAATGGGAATCTTGTTTTGGTGCACTCTTACACTGAGATAGTTTGGCTGAAACTGGGAAATTTAGATTTGAATGCAAACCCCAACTACATTATAAGTTGTTGAAATCCCAAGGTTAGTAGACAGGATGACTTGAGCTCAAATTTCCCTAAACTGTGATTATGTTTGGACACAGGGAGAGTAACAGACTTGTGTAATAAGAGCAGGAGTTGTTGAAACAAATCTGGATCGAGCATGCTCCCCTGGGCCTGCTACAACTGTACCTGCAGGAAGTGAGTAAGAGAAAACAATTTCCCTGACATGATGCTTGCTCCTGTGCCCCCATTTGGGACTGTTTCAGGCTGAGCTTTGCAGAGCAAAGCAGATCAGTGACTGCCTAAGAACACAGGTTTGAATCTTCAGAACTGGTCCTTGCACTCCTCACCACAGTGGCAGAGCCTGGGGAGTGGGCGGGCCAGGGGAGAAAAAGTAAAAGGCAATGTCCAGTACTGTACCTGCTTCTCAGCCATCCCAGAGGCCTGGTGAGATCACCAAGAACTAAAACACTGCTCACTTCCTTTGGGAGCTGAAGCTGAGCCTCCATTGCTTAAGGAGCAGGAAAGGCTGGGTATCTTTGCTGCCTCAAATGGAAGCTCACTGATGCTGATGATCTGTTCTGTGGCTGTTGTTTGAGCCTTCAACAAATAATTTTCTCATCATAATCTAATGACCTTATTCAACCTAACAGAGTGGTACTGAAACTCATTTCCCATGGAATCTCACACCCAAACAGTATTGTTACAGGTCTCTGTGGACTTGCACTGAAATTACTTTTCCATGTAAAGGAACATGGTTCCTTCTCCCTGCAGACTTGAAACAATTTTCTTGTTACATCTCACATATCATAGTGTCCATAGGCCACCTCTCTTCAGAATAGCTTTCCACAGAATTTCACATTTAAAATGCTATAATCAATAAACTTCGTCTAGCACAACGTTGTTCCCCCCTAAAATTACACATTCAAGCAGCATCACTTCTGTTCCCTCCAGACTTGCACTTACAATCCATTTCCCACCCTAATGATATTGAAAAGGAGATGTTTTAGTTGCTGTTACACTAATGTTGCAGGCAATTTACACTCCTGTGACTAGAAATTGCCATTCAGAAGCTTGTGCCCTTTATGAGTGTCAGTCTAAATGGGCAGAACGCTGCCATTAGAAAACAACATTCAAAATGGTATGGCATGTAGCTTACACAATAGAGCTGCAACAACCTCACTGATGGTATAGTAATGTCAGGCTGTTAACTCAAAATGATCTCATTTTTATCATGCTAGAATTTGCCCTCTTTCTTATGTTGTTATTCTTTCAGCTTTCTCAAATCCTTTCCCTTGCTATGAAGCCTTTGGTCCCTCATTCTTTTCCCTCCTGTGCTGTTTACAACTGGCGCTTTCTCTGACTACGGTTTTCCATTTCTGTGCTGGAATGTAATTTTAAAGACACTTGCTGATGGCCTTCTCATTTGCCTCTTTGGCCTCTTGCTTTTCAAAAGGAAGGCTCAAATTCACAGCCTATCATATAGTACAATCAATTCTCACCTGTCAAAATTAATTGTGTGGGTTAGAAATCAGGAACTCTCAGATTTGCTTGCATGCTTTGTGTTTGTTTCTTCCTCCTCTTCAATCTGCTGTTACCTGAGCCATTGAGGAGATTTAATTTCTAGACTTTTCTCTGCAAACTAGGGCCCAGAAATCTTATTTTTATAAAAGTCAAATGAAAAGAAATCACATGAATTGAGGGGCTGTGGCTTTAAGGACATTAAGTATCTTGAAAAGTGCAGCCTGAAGATGTCATGAGAAGTGACTATGCAGAGACCATAACAGGCATAGCTAGGAAGTTTCCATCTGTTTCAAACCCAAAGATCACATCAAGCATTGGGCTGGCTCCAGTGTGGCTACCTCTTATCTACAGTTCCATGAAACCCTGGATTTAATAGTCATGTACTAGGAAAAAAGCCTCAGATTCCTGGAGAGCAGAAAGAAGCAGAATGGCTCAAAATATGAAATACATGTCAGAGAGATGAGAAGTCTGATAAAACCTGCTTTTCTTCCCTAGAATCAACAGATTTCTCTTGAAGTGAACAAGAGAACCATTTCCTTTGGTTGCACTATCTGACATGTATTTCAGTATGTTACCCTGCCCTTAAGGCCGATGTACTTTGGAGTTCATTTGGACAGAAAAACTTGCCATTGCCTGAGCTGTACAGATACTACTGCAGGGGGTCCTGTATTGGGCACACATCCTGTGAGCACTGAAACCTGCGCAATTATTTCAGGGTTCTGCCAGCCTCTTACTGTGTCAGCTGCCAAGGCTGGTGTTTGGGTCCATGCTCAAACCCTTCTCGAGATGCCATCAACTCCACGGCACCGAAAGTACAGGTGCAAGTCCCTCGCTGAT
Organism: Platysteira castanea; assembly: GCA_013397175.1. Lineage (NCBI taxonomy): Eukaryota > Metazoa > Chordata > Aves > Passeriformes > Platysteira > Platysteira castanea. The sequence goes on along the minus strand of VYXC01007581.1, from coordinate 273,752 downwards.
GACAGGGGGCTGTTTGCTGGCAAGTAATTCCAGAGGGCAATGACACATTTTGCCAGTGAGCTTCATTTCCAGACAGAGGTCCTGGCCAAGGTCAGGGTCTCACCATACCTGGCACCCTACAAAGGGAGTAGAGCAAAACCATTGCCTCCAAGAGCCTGCTCTGTAAAAAAAACAAGCTGTAAAAGCCAGGGCTAGTGGCCAAGAGTAGGAAAACACCAATGAGCAGAGAGGTCCACCTGCTCGGTGTTCTGTGTGCTCACAAAGAACAGGGAAAACAGAAACTCAAGCCCTTGTTCTGCCTGAGTCAGGCCTTGGACTTGTCCCTGGGTCATACAACTTAGATACCCCAACTATTACTCTTTTCATCAATTTCTGACCCAGTCTTTCTATTTGGGGCTTTCTGTTTTGTATAACTAATTTAAAGCAAGTTGAGCCAAAACTATGACAGCCTGTGTGTGTGTCCGAGGGGACACAATAAGATGCTCTTACACCTGCTAGGTTCAGCAGAAAGAAGCAAAATGACTCCAGTTTATTGACACTACATTATTCTTATACACATTCCAATACTTAAGTAAACATCGGCTCTATTTACATAGCTGTGTGAGAAAATCTCTGACTCCAAGGTTAAAAACAGAAGGCTTACAGAAAAATAGGCTTTAGCAAAAGCCCAGGGCAACATGAGTGTACGTGTGAGAGCACCGATTTACAGCCTGGCAGAAAAAAGCTGAAATCCTTCATGGTGATTGGATTTGAATTCTATCTCAGTCCTCTTGCAGGTGAGTTCTGTTGCACTTTTGCCACCAGCAAAGCTGGTGTAGTGCTGACTTCCACACCTGCTCAGCTGATTCTTGATAAACTAGCATTTTAGGAAGGAAAGAATCTTGTCAGAAAGCTCCTGAGGCGTCCCTTAATGTTAAGCCTGCAGAACCAGACAGTTTAGCTACTGACCACCTTAATGGCTCTGAGTCATCTTTTCTCCAAATGCTGCTCAACTCAGCACCATCAGTTGGTTGATTTCTCTCAGGCATCACAGCAAGAGTGTAGCTCAGGCTTGGATTTTGATAAATCAAGGCAGGTCTTACTTTTAAAAGCAAGATAATCAGTGTAATACATCTAGTGGGAGAAACACTTTTGCAATTGTTCAGAGACACGAGTCAAAGTTTTCCAAATCCAGTAGATGTGCTTTAGGTAACCTTTTGTTTCATCCTTACATGTGCACTGAATGCAGCAGTTGGACCTTTTGATTTTCCATTTCTTCCTTCAGGCATTCAATTTGTCTCTTGGCACAAAGTGCACCTTAGACAATTCTAAAATATCACAGCACTGCAGTGAACTCTTCAAGATGTACACATGAATGCCTGGTCCCCTTCACTAAGATCCCAGTTCAGATCATGACCTTCCCAAAAACTCAGGCTGATCACACACTTAGTAGGGAGAAATCCTAAAGCTAATGTTATGCAGATGAACATATTAGCTAAGAGTATCTGAAATTATTCTATGAGAAGCCCTAAGGAGTGTGAATTAACAGGAGAAGCAGAATATGTGAAAAAAACCCTCTCAATGTCACTTTGTGCTGAGTGTTCAAAAACCACACGCAAACTGCATATAAACTTTTTAAGTGCTTCAAGGGGCACAATCACCATAAATCTGGGCTAACACTCCAGTCTATTCAAAATGATTTTTTAAAGCCCTGTTCTGTTGATGAGGTCTTTGTGTTATTTCATCCAGCTTAGGCCATTCTAGACTGGCTGTGTTTTTCTTTTGTTTACAGAGAGCGTCTCAAAGCCATAAGTCTCTGAAAGTCATCAGGATTATTATTTCTGTGGAGACACAGCTCAAATGTGGACTGGCTGAGTATACAAGTGGAAGCTGCAAGTGATGCACATGTATCCCTCAGCAGCTACAGGACTCAGTTCTCACACTTGCACTCCTGGAAAACTCTCCAGGTTTAGACTCTGTTGCTCACTTATTGAAATGGGTTATAGGTTGGCCATATTGCTACCTTCACTTTCCGCCTAGAAAGGTGCATAATTTGTTTGTTCTTGAAGTAAGACAAACAAACCCCTCAAAGCCATCCAAAGCAGATACAAAACAAAACAAAACAAAACAAAACAAAACAAAACAAAACAAAACAAAACAAAACAAAACAAAACAAAACAACTTAGTTACAGAAGCTAAATACTACTCTTAAACCCTTCCCAGCAGCGTGTTTCCAGGTGGCATTGTACTGTGGCTACAGTTTAGGATGCAATCAGGCATGGACAGAATATGACATAATACTGCACAGTGTCAAGCGTCCAACCCCAACTTCTGCAGCTGATGGCTTGGGGAGGATATTAGAAAGCATGAGAGTGACAAACCATATGGAGGGAATGAATCACAATTTCAAGGTTGTTCATGGCCATGCAGAAAATTAAACTTTAAAAGTGTCCCATGAACTGCACTCAAAAATCAGTTTAGAAGAAGAAAATATGGTGTTCATCTGTTTTAAAAATAAGAGTATTTATAGCTTGGACTGCCCCTAAGTGTACTTAACCATACCATCTGCAACATCTACCACTCAAGAGCTGAGTCTCTCAGTCACAGAAGAACATTAGTGCTTTCTTTTTCTCCTTATCAAGAGTTTATAAACAATTTTCTGATCTTCTTTAACAACAAGAATATTACTTTTTGGAAAATGCAGAAATGAATGAAGAAAGTTATGTATTTCAGTTACATGAGTCCTTCCCCTGCTTGTGGATGAATGGTTTGGTTTAAATACTAAATACTTCTTCTGATATCAAACACATAAAAATTGGACTGTAAAATGTCCTACCCACCAGCAGCTCACTGACAGCTCAAATGTTGTGTCTTATGCCAATCAAATGGAGCAACATAGGAGGTGTAACATATATTTGAGAACATGTGGATGCTTCAGAATACAGACAAGTGAAGAAGATAAAACAAGAGGGCAGAGGTATCTTACAAATAAATTAATATGGTACAGAACATATCCAGTAAAAGCATTTGCTGTCTCTCCCACCCAAAGAGAACCAACATTAGCACAGTGCTGCAATAAGATCACAAGTATCTTAGAGGAGCTGGCACTGTCCCTGCAGTACCCTTCGTACTGAGGCAACAGAAGAAACAGTGTGAGGAAAAGGAGAGATATATCTGGAGGCATCAGAGAGCAATTTGAACAGATACTTGGTAAAGCAAATGCTTCCCAGGACTGATTGCCCCTCATTGGGAGTGCTACCATTGTACTCTGGGAGAACAGAATTGGCCCTGAATGCTTTGCACCACTGAAAAGGAGATGTAATCTCCTCGAGCACAAAATGTAGCCTTAGGACTTTTTTACTGACCAACTGTCAGCCAGCACAGCCAAATGGAAAGGGGACCAAAGAAGAGTCAGGAACCCTCCATTTTACCGACCTGTAAGGAGTGGCTGAAGGTCGGTGAGTGAAAAGTCATTCCAGGTATCATCTATGTGAGAGAAGAGAAATCTTTTGAATAGGAACACTTTTACAGAAAGACATTTTTGATTCTTATTTAACCTATGAACCTATGCCCTGATTTTGTTTTTAACTACTATTTCCCTAGATTGAAATAATCATCATTGCTATGTGGTGAAAAGAAGCTGGATCAACTCTTTGAGACAGTACACTTAAAACGCAAGAGTCATGAACAAAATGTCAGGGGAGTACAACTCGAGGACAAAAATAGTGTTTGAAGTCAATATTTTGTTAAGATCACATGAAATTGGTGCGTAGAGACAACAAAGCCACCATTCGTAGAGTTTAAATCAGTTTAAAGCAATATTTACATGAAATCTTTCTGCCAGCTGCTGGCAAACTGTGTAGAAAAGAGACAGTTATTTAGGAGAATACTCCTCTTATTGCCTGAAATCATTCTCCAGCCCAAAGCTCCTGTTGTCCACTGCTACTATCTAAAAAAAAAAAAAAAGAGAGAGAGAAGAAGAAAAGAAAGGAAAAAGAGAAAAGCAGCTGCTCACAGGGAAAACCAGGAGGTATTCTATTCTATATTGGCTAGTCATTGTGGAAATATTACATCAATCATAAATTGAACTGTAAAGAGGGGTTTCATCCCCACTAAAGATTAATCTAAGCCATGAAATTAATTCCTGTATTCATTTCTACAAATTTTAAGCTTGTCAGAGAAAAGTTTGTTTGATTTCAAATATGTACTGAAATAGTCCTAAATTTCAGATCTGAGCTTGTGAAGGAGTGTGAATTTTCCTTAAAACTGAAGAAAAGTTTGACTTGAATCTACATTAATGTCCAGAAATCATTTGAGGGGGAATATCCCATTCTGACAAACCCCTTTGCAAGACAAAGCTGCATTTTAACCAAACAGAGCTCCTGCCTCTAATTTGTGTTTCCTTGCCGTTATTCTGTGAATTATATCTGAAAAGTCAATCTCAGAACTCATCATCATCTACACATATACAAAAACACCCTCAAAATTAAGACAGGCTCAGTTTTCAAAAACCTTTGCCCACAGATAGACTGTGTTCATTTTCACTGCTGATATTCTTAACACCAGATTAATGTTATTTAAGACTGGAGAGTGACATTTTCTGTTTCTGTAGAAAACACTGCACAGGCAACAGCACTGCCAGTTACCTCACCTCCCTACCATCTCTGCTGATTTTGATCTCGACTGGATTGCTCTAATTGATTAATACATTCCTATCATCCTGGGAAAATGCACTAACTGTGACATCTATTCCATGCCTTTTACTACAGCTACTGTTGCCAACAATACAATACACACAAACAGTGCCTTTACAGGTGCACCTAAAGTTCAGACTAGTCATGAATTACACCTATGAATGAGAATTAAGTAGAACATTCCTAAGTACTTAGAGGCTGGCAATATAGGCTTCTTTAGAAACGAAGATATTAAGCCTGAAGGATTTGGCACTAAAATGGAATTTCTTTCTGGGACAGAGATGATTTTACTGAAACATTTGATAATTGTAGTTACTATAAGCAAGGGTTGGTAGAATCAATTATTAGAAAGGTTGCTTGACACTTCCCATTCATTATAAAATCCTCTTTTCAATTGCTGCAAACATTGCCAACTTTTAACTAGGCAGTCTAAAATTTTCCATGCTGAGTCTCTCTTATAAGCTGATTTATTTATCTAAAGGAAAATTTTAGCCACAACAATCTGCCTTTACCAAGAATGAAACTGGATAAAAATATATCACTTTGGCCATATTTAAAGAAAGAAAATGAACTGGAAAATATCTGCAATACTAGGTAGAGGTTTGTGAAAAACCCAGTATCTCTTTTCACTGCAGATCTTTGTTCCTCTGCAGCACCTACATGGGAAACGGATGTATGTGTGTTCCAGCACACCTAAACCCCGAAGCTGAGCTCACACAATTCAGGACTGTGTTGGTGTTACAGTAACCGTCAGAAACCTTTTTGGAAAAGGTTAACTCGTTTATTTAAAACAGCAGCTGGAGACGGAGAACTGGGGTAGGCCCAGTTCTCACACGACAATCCAGAGAATGTCCAAAAGAAACTACAGCATCAGCAGTGGTACTGACCACTCCCTCGGAAAACCACCAGCCCCAAAACCCCCCCCAACCCGCTCAGGGCCCCCCTTTATACCCTAGGAGGGGATCAGGAACGCACCAATCCCTGCACTCGCTTTGGGAGCCCCCCATTGGTCCATTTCTTGGGCCCCTGATTGGTCCATAACGAGTCCTTCCCGACCAATCATCTTCAGGCCGCGTGTCCCCCTGGGTGTCCGTGGTACACTGGCACGGGGTGGGCAACTCGGGAAGCTTCCATCGCTGAGCCTCGAGGTCCAGTCACCCCATCCTCCAAGCGATGGGCTCCCAATTTGCCCCCTCTCATGCACCATCCCAAACCCCAATAACTTTGAATCACAGCAACTGGTTTGTAACATTAAATCGTCCATAACATTGGCAGACCTGATTTTCTTTTCCTTGCACAGTCTCATTCCTATCCCATCCTGGCATCAAAAGGCAGGGGAAGATCTTCTGTTGCCCTGTGCTTCTAATGACCACCTCGCTGCTGAGCCAGGAGCACTGGTGGGGAAACTGTCCTGACACAGGGAGTAAAAAGTACAAGAAAGGTAAGAAGGGAAAGAAGGTGCCTGAAACCCTTTGGAGAGTCAAGAACTAGAAGATGGTCAAAAACTGAGTACAGGGCTGTTCAGGATGAGTGTGGATGGCGGGAGGGGGAAGAAGTCAGAACAGCTACTGGGACTTGGAGCCTGGAAATGCACTGAGTGGGGCTTAAGGGCAGCTGGCAGACGTGGAAATGGAGGTCATTTACACTAAGTTCCCCCTAGTGAGGATGGTGCCCTTCAGGTACCTCTAAGGTCGATGGGGAAAGCCCTTGTGCCACTATGTTGCTGGTAATGGTGACCAAATTAAGCTCCTAATTTGCCTTCTGGAGAAATGTTTCTCATCAGGGAAATGAGCCTTCAGAGGGGAAAATTAGATTGTAAATGAGAAGTTGTGACAAAGGCAAAGGGATGAGAAGATTCATTGCTAGGTTTCAGCTAGAGAGAGGAGTTTGGGAACTCATTTGGGAGTAGAGAAATTCAGTTTCTTCTGCTTATCAGTCCAGGTGTCTCCTACAGATGTGTGAGTGCTGCTCCTGCAAGACTAGACTCCACCTTGCCCTCCACCGCAGTGTTTTTGTGTGCTGCTAAGCAAATGGATTAAGCCACATTTCCGCAGCTTGTCAGTTGTCCTCTTAGAGATCCAGCAGGACACCCTAGAGTCTGATCTGCAAAACTATTGGATATTCACAGCAAGAACTGAAATTGGTAGGAACTATTCTTTAAATATATGAAATATCCTGCGGTGCCATGAAGTCAGAGAAAAAAAAATTCAAATCCCAGACAGTCAAAAACTTTTGGCAATGTTTTCTCTTGATCTTTATATCTCTATTTTCCATCTGTCCGAATAGAGGTGCAGTATCTCCTCATTTCATTGAGGCATTGTGAAAATAGATTATTTCGTGTCTGTGAAGCACCCAGATACAACAGCAATGACTGCTGCAGAAAAGCTCCCAAGGAAATTAAGAATTCTATATTCAGAACAGGCTTTGAATGGTGTGCAGTAAATAAGCCGTGGGGTACACATTGAACAATGAAGATAAAAGAAAATATTAGCTACTCATTAAGTGAGCAATATCCATCCTGCACTTTAAACAGAGCAGAGATTTAATAGTATGTGAGCGTGTGATTAAAGACAATGCCCTAATGCATACGACACAAAGACTGCAGTGAATTTGTAGCAACAACTTAAGTTCTTGCACTCCCCAAGTTTTGAGTGTTTGTCTTGGCCACTTTTTTAGAATGCCAAATACTCTTAATTTAGCCCCACACAAAAAAGGGACACAGATCAATAAATATTAGAAGAGGGGGTGGGTTCCAGAACTGGCTCAGCACAAAGTACAAGGGTGTCTGGATTCAGTTCATATTAGAGAAGAAAGCTGACCACAGCTTTTTATCTGGATCCAGATGTCCTCAAATTTCAAGACTAAACAAGACTTGATTCTGCTTTGGCATCCTCTGTACTGATTTGTCCTCCCTATGATGGGAGAGTGTTTCTGTGGACCTCTTCATTCATTACCTTGGCCTTCAGAAATGTTGCAGTACTAATCCTGACATTAAATTCTGCTTATTCTTCCTACATTTAGAGGATCTTGTTTAGCAACATCGGTACAAAAGTGTAAGGTAGATATAGGTCTTCCTAAGCAACTTGGGCAATGCAGGACAAAACATGCACGGTTCACTGTGAGATTACGAAGGACCACATCAGGGGCACAGGGCATCCCATCAGGGTCAGGATGCAGCAAAAGTGGATGCAGCCCTGTTGGAACTGGAAATCTCTGAGGCCTTGTAGGCATTCTTACGTCACACCTCCTGGAGCTCTCCAGCTGCACCGAAACGGGACAAGAAGAAACCCAGAAAAAAGCAGTGAGAGCATCTGTGCCACAGGGAAATGTACAGGAGTATCATGAAAATGCCTTGAGGAGATAAGCGCCATAAACTGCCATCCAACTGCCCACAGGGATTATTGGAAAAGCAGAGGCTCAAAGAATAGAAAATCAGAGAATGCACACAGGAGGTCTCATTTCCAAGGCAGACAAATCCTACAGCTGCACCTGCTACGACAGCCTGTAGCACCACCTTGAAATTTGCTTCAGCTCTACCACGTGAAGCCACAGACAAACAAGAGACCATTTGCCATTTCACATAACAAAGCATTTATATTTGTCCTGTCCTCCAGGCTGTTGGCTTCTGAACTTACAGGTACACAAACAACAGAACCTGCACTCAGGTCGTTGTGCACCTGGAGTTACACAGAGGTCAGAAAGTGCTCATTTCAGACACAGAATGACACCATTCCACATACATCTGCTCCCGAAGGACTGCTTTTACCAAGTTTTTACTCTTAAAAACGTAAACAAAATGTAAAGCAGCTGTAAAATTTTCCTTTATGCAATAATTTACACCAAACATCTTGAAAAGAATCTGTCAACAAGAATGATCAATTGCAATTGCACTGTATAATAAAGGACTTTGTTTTATGGTGGCTGAAAGCACTTGCTTTTATCCAGTATGAACTTGTCAACAGTCAGGAAATGATATGGATGTTTGCTCTTAAGTCCTGAAAGAGAGGTTAGAAGCGCTTGATCCCCTTCTCTTGTTTTATTCACTGTTACATAAAACCTTCACTATCTGTCCAGAAATGATAGAAACAGCACATCAGAGGGCAAAACTATTGACATAACTGAAAAAAAAAAAACCAGAAAATCAATTCTAATCTATCCTTCTTGCCACTAGGTTGGCAACCAGAATATTCAGTATTCTAATCCTGGATACTGAATCCCATTTCCCATATCAGAACATGGACAATATCAAAACATGGACATGCTTTCTAATACCTGGGGTGCCACATTTGCTTAAGACCTAATTCCTGCTCCAAGGAAGAAGATTTCTGTGTTTTCAAAACTACAGACAACTCTCGCTGGTCTCTGAAGCATGAGTAAGCAATAATCACATGATTTATGTGCACAGGGATGTCAAGAGTTACACAGCCTTGCACCCTGACCTGCTACTGCAGGTATCACAGCAAAGGTGGCACTCCACCCTCATCATAGAGACGTTTCCATTGGCATGTGGGATCTGAGTCCTGTCTGTAATCCCACTTTTGCAGCACTTTTCAGTGTCTTTTCATTCTCAGCTTTTGGCTATGCAGTTATGCAGCAAATCCAGCACCTGTTAAGTGCCCAAGTTCTGCTTTCGCCCCACGTCCCGAGCGCAGCTCCCGAGGCGGCAGCGGGACCCGCACGGACTTTCCCGAGCGGAGCTGGTACAACACCGGCATCTAGTGGAGGCCAGCCTGGAGCTAGCAGCTCACGCCAACGACCTGCAGCGAGGGGGACAAGGAGTCACCCACCTCTAACCGAGCATCAGCCTGCTCCTTCTCACTCATAAACTGCTGTGACTATCAAGCACGAATCCCGTGCTGTTCATTCTTTCTTGTTCTCAATCCTCCCCATAAACCCATTTTGAAAAAGGTGCTAGGAAGAAACATATTCACTGCTCCTTACTGGAAGGTTCTTCAAAGCAAATGCTAGAGGTCTGTGATTCAACGTGTTTGAGCACAAACACCTTCCAGTGCTGGAATTTGGTGCATTATGAACAGGCAGTTACCAGGCTTTGCTGGGCAGAACAGTCCTGTTCAGACAAACTCTGCAGAAATAAAACCTGATTTTGTGTGGAGATTATAAAATGGTTTGAGTTGGAGGGGACCTTAAAGATCATCCAATCCCATCCCTGCCGTGGGCAGTGACACCTTCCCCTATCCCAGGCTGCTCCAAGCCCTGTACCACCTGGCCTTGGACGCTTCCAGGGATGGGGCAGCCACAGCTTCTCCGGGCAACGTGTGCCAGTGTCTCACCACCCTCACAGGGAATAATTTCTTCCTAATATCTAAGCTAAACCTACTCTCTGTCAGTTTGGAGCTCTTCTCCCTTGCTGGGGACCCCAGACCTGGATGCATCATTGCAAGTAGGGTCTCACCAGAGCAAAGCAGAGCAGAGGGCGAGAATCACCTCCCTTAATCAGTGTGAGACCAGTAGAACATTTTGAAAGTCTTAAGCAGGTCTGTCTTCTCTCCAGCTGGCAAAAAGGAGTATTAGCACCCACTTACAGGTGGTGAAATCCTGTTGCTTGGATCCCACTCCAGCTTCTTTAGATTTGTTGTTTAACAACACACTCAAGTTTGTCTCTTCAGTTTTCCGATTTGAGTAGGCCATTTGAAAAATTTCATAACACACCTTCAGATTGCTCATTTTCCCCAACCCAACTGAACATCATAAAGAATTTGGTTCTTGCTACACTTGAGAGATTTGTATGCAGGTGTTTCATGGGGGCAAACCCGAAATGCAGAAGCAATGCATGTCAGAGCCCAGCAATGGCTCATCAATTTGCTAAAAAAGTGGCACTATTGGCAGAATGGGTCTGACGTCTTCCTTCTGTGTAGCTATAATGAGCAGAGCCATAGCTAGGTTTGTGCTGACCTACAAACCTCAGTATAAAAACACTGTGACTCCTGGTAAAATTAACTGTCCAGGGTTGTCTCAAGTGAAGAGAAAACTTCATTATCATATCCCTTATTTCAGTCACAAAGTTCCTTTTTCTCTAAATACATAATCTAGTTTTCAAATGCCAATTTTATTATTCTGATTCCTCAAGTCAGTTTAAAGCAGAGGATGTCTCAGAAGGAATATCACAAAAATACAGCTTGCTCTCAAAATTTAGGTTTCTCCTGTAGGCTTTACATAGTTTTTTTTAACAATGGAAGCTCAAGAGGATTTTGTGTTCTTCTATCCCTTGCTTTTACCCCAGGGAAGGCAGAATGGCTAATAAAATCCACAAAGATCAACCCTAAAAATAAATATCTGCAGTTGGTCTAGACAGCTCTGGCTCTTGAAAGAATTTGATCTGGGTGGTAATTACACTTCACTTTTGATCCATATAGGAATTCAGTACTGGTAAGATATGTCAGACTTTTATCTTTCTATCCTCCCCTGATCCATCCATCAGCATTTACAAAGCATTCATCATAGCAGAAACAGAGCTGGAGATTGAAGCCTTTCGTTCATACAGCAAACAGCACAGACAACGATAGTGGAAGCTTCTTCTTTACATTACCCTGCCATCATTCTTGCACCATGACCAGAGAGAACAAGTTTAGGGTGAGAAAGCATCCCTTTTATTCATCAGCTTATGTTATAAATTTGCCTGTCCTTAAGGTCTCTCAAGGAAGGCAGACTGTACATACAAATATCTAATAAAAGATCTCATCTCCCTCTGAATGCTGAGCCTCCATTCCATCCCCAGAACACTGGCTATTACATTACTGGTAAGTAGTGGACTGGGAGGTATCAGTTTTACAAGAGAATGCATGTCTGATGATAACAACACCAAAATCTGGTGAGGTCTCTGTTTAGACACAAGAAAGAGAAAGCAAACTCTTTTACCATTCATCTCCTCTGCTATTCCAGACACTGTTTCTATGTTTACCTTCTGGCCTCGAAGAATAGGCAGAGCAGCTTACTTGGTGGTGAACAGATCTCTGTTCTTTCAGCTGATGGCCTTTAGAAAGTTCTGTCCTCAAGCTCCCAGATCTTGGTGCAAAAATAGGTGAACAATGACTAATCAAGCATCAGAGACTGGAAAAGTGTTTTTATGATGACTGGATTTCTCATTTGGAGCACAATGCCTCTCCTAAATTCAATTCACTAGCTTCTAATTTGCCAGTTGCCAGATGATAAGGGTTTTTTGATACTTAAATAATTCTTTTCCTTTTCTCATTGTTTCTGTAGCTATTTCCACCACCTCCATTTTAGAAACAATTGAAAATTGGAAAAACCAGTCTAAGTCTAAATGCCTGCCTTTGCCTCTCCACAAAACCAGATTCTTCTCTTTCATGGTAAAGATCTTCATTAATTTCACTTCAAGGAAAGAATTTAAAGGGAGGAATAGTATTACTCATCTGCCTGCTGTTCTTGGCAGGCAGTGACATGTACGGAGCAAAGCCACAGGTCCTTTTATTGCCTTCGAAGTTAAAGGAAAAGAGAGAGAGAAACAAAGGCATTGCTGTTTCACAGAAAGAGAAATGAATAATGGATATTTTGTGGGTCATATTAACCTGTATGGACACTTCTGAGTAATTCTTCGAATCCTGAGGTCTTCAGGAGGTCACTTGCTTCTCAAACATCCATTTACAGTAAACTTAGAAAACATATAGCTCTGGATAAAGTGAATCTCAATTCTCTTCTACTTTCTGTTGAAAATTGTTTGCAGTCATGTCAGGATCACTTTTCTACTTTCAGGTTCAGTTGTGCGGCTTTATACCAATATCAGGCATTACAGATAAAAAATCGTGTCTAATGTCATTTCATAAAGTGAAGAGAATGTTTTCAATCCTCAAGAAAACGTATCTTTGGGCAAAAGCTGAACTTGAGAATGTCCACTGTTTTCAGTAAAGCTGTGACAATTCCTACCAGTAATCCTTTACATTTAATTCCTAATTTTGTTTTGATGCTCCTTGCTGAACTCAAGACAGACTGAAGACAGAAACATGGTGAGTGTGTTAGCACAGCACCTAACACAATGGAATCCCAACCTCAGTTTGGGCTTTCAAGCACTACCAAAATATGCACAAGAGTAATTAACAAAAAGTAATCACGTTTAGGGGCCTTCTGACTAGACCTGAATACCATGGCTGTCTAGATGAGAGAGTGACAGCCTACAGACCATATCTGACCCATGGGATGAATCTGACCCAGTCCCAAATGATTTTACACCATATATTTGCCTGGGAACTGCGATAGTGCAAGGAAAGAAAAGGGCACGAATATGCAGCCAAACCTGCCTGTGACTGTAAAGCTGACCCTTGATGTATTACAGGGTTTAAAAGCCCTCCGAAAGTGACCAAACACTAAGTATTGTGCACCCAGGTAATCCTAATTCTGGTTCACAATTCCTTCACTTGTACCTTAAGTAAATTGCTTGATAGCCAGATTTCAGCTTTGCACATCAAAATTGCTTATCGACAAAACTTTAAGGAGAGAGCTGGAAGGGAGGTGTGAGGGTCAGTCAGAATTCATTTGCTGCTGAAGCTGAGCAATCTCCAAGCAATCCATGACTGCAGTGAATGAATCTCCAGTCCCTCTGAAGGTTTGTGGTTGATTCAGGGGGTTCAGAATTCAATGTGCAGAATTGATAGCAAATACAAACCAGCCTTTCTCGAGAATTCAGCCCTAGACATGCTGAGACAGGGGTGAGGGAGTTTAGGAAGGGTTGTGTGGCTATGAATACAATACAAGGAGGACTGATAATGCTGTGAGCCACATCATTAGAGTCTGAAATCAAAAGTTTCCAAGAACCTGTAACGTGAGAATGTAAGAACAATGACACTGAGCCAGTTGACAGCTCCCTTTAGCCCAGTGCATTGTTTTCAACATAAGGTAAAAGATATAAGAAACAAGGTGTATGTATAGAGCAATTCTCCCCCAGGGACAGCCTCCTACTCTCTAGCAATCAACAGTTTATCACTGAGAGATCACACCAGAACTATTGTGTTTAACAGTCACAAACAGACCAACCTTTCATAAATTATCCTAATCCCATTTTTAACCTACATTGACTTCTGACCTGCACACCATCTCATGGCAACAAGTTTCTAAATGTAACTAAGGAGTTGTGCAACTACAGAGTTGCACAAAAATGTGCTTCAGTGTTATCAGCTGTAAACACAAACCTGGTCAGTGCCATGTAGCTAGTGGCCAGAGCAATGCTCATTTCAGCACAAATAACTAGACTTCATTAACATCCTGGTCATTTTAACACCTTAGAGTGCTTTTAAATAATAATGATTTAACATAGCCTTGAAAGAAAAGGGGGGAAAAAAGGTGTTTTCAAGAGCAGACATTGTTGGGTATCACCCAAAATGCCTCCTCTAGCAATGCTCCCTACCCACTGTCTAGACCAACCATATTCAGATAGGAATCTGAATCCTGATCACTACACTGGAATCTTAGGCATGTAGATCATCACACATCCCTAGCCACTCTCCCTGTGCTACATGCCACTGCTCTGAGAGCAATAGGACAGTCTACTGCAAAAAGTTGTATTAAAATCCTGTAACAGATGGAGAGGAAAAAGCCTCCTTTGCCTTCTGCACACAATTGCCTCAGTCTCTTCCCACCAGAACTGTTATGTCTCCAAGACAAAAGCAAAAAGATGGCTGCACAAGCTGTGTTCACTTCTGTGTGTGCCTGCAGCAACCCAGTGGATTGAAACAACAGCCATTCCAGCTGAAGAATTAGGAAAACCATCTAAGTGAATTGCTCATTGGTGGCATTTCCAGGGGAGTGCAAAGTGGCACGGGATGAAACAAAGAAAAGCAGAACCTTCTGCAAAGAGAGATTTCAGCATCTGCATAGCTCACTGGAGTATTTCACATTCAGCATCTGTCTTTGAAGGTGAAACGTTCTATACTGGTCACTGAGGGAACAATTACATGCAAATAAATTGACACCATTAACATAACGGGGTCTGAAACATATGGGGACAAGTCAGTGGACTTTTTTCTTCCAGAAATAAGCTACTTCTATCATGGAAATAATGTTTGCTGACACTGTAATTAAGAATTAAAGCTGCAGAAAAATGTGAGGTTTGCTAAAACACAATAGATATCTTTTTATCCATACAATATATGGCACCAAAATATGCAGTGTTCTGGAGAGGATAATTAATCAGGGTTCTCTTGCTGAAGTTCTTCTAATTGTCAATGACGGTCTGTGTTGGGGGGGACTATTAACAGGGAACAAGATCAGGCACCATGGGGAATACTTACATGAATAAAGATTGCATGATCAACATTTTTGATCTGGGAATTGCTATTCTGTAATCATCTGTAAAGCACCAGGAGTGCCCCTGGCACTGTATATATAATAATAAACTATTAACAATAAATCATGTAATTAAATCTTCACTTCGAACATTCTTTTCATAATTCTTGCCTCAGATTTAAGTTCCCACATCAGACGTGTTAGGTCCTCATAATATTATTAAAGCTCCTACACTTCAACTTTTAAAATTCCCCTAGGGATCTATTGTTTCTTTGTTTAATGTGTTTATGAGCCAAAGGCCCCGTTAAATACAATAGAGAAACTCCCAGACCTTTAAAAACTTTGCCACCAGAGATATTTCTTAGGAAACAGGACCATTTTTGCCATTCCATCGTGTAACTATTGGAAAGTCTATTGATCAGAGAAGTTCTAGAAGAAAAACAAAAAAAAAAATTCCACTTCCATGGATCATCAGGTTGTTAAGGCCACAAAGCTCTACAAGGCAGAACTGCTGCATTCAGACAGTTTTCCCTCCTCCATTGCATCTGGTCATTCACACCATCCCATATTAAGAATATTTTCTATTATGATTGCTCTTTGTGCCTTACTGCCTTTGTAGGTGCAATCTGTAAGGATAAGACCAACCCCACTTGTATTTCCTTGGTCTGGAAGGTAAGGAGATGGGCAGATGCTTACATTCCTCTAAACCCACACTGTACATTGTCCTCTACAGACTGGAATGGAACATGTGGTCTGAGACAGGATACGCTGCCAAATCCAGTAGAAATTTTGATGATCAAACACTGACTTTTAAAAATTAATGTCCATCTACCCTCAATGGGACTTAAATATGGAGAGAGATCTACAGAGAGCAGAGGAGAAGGATGAAGCCACCATCAGTGTGCTGAAAGAGCTGGAGTTTATCAGAGACATCCTTCATGGGCTGAACCCTTGCTGAAATTTTCTGACGCTGTAATCCAGTGTGTGTTCTGGTTTATTTTAGAGGGGTGATTTTATCTGGCTGCCAGAGACTCGTATATTGCTTGCTTCATTTCTCTAAAAGGTAAAACTCATTCAGAATTTATTTAAGTCTCTTTGGTGAAACCACAAAGGATAAGCTGGGGTGCTGTGATTTATCAGTCACAATTCAAAGAAGGCACAATGCTAAGTGGGGAGTACACACTTGTGTAAAAATACACCCAAGGGATATGCAGGGTTCCTGTTTAACTGCCTAAGTCTACAATGAAAAATGCCTGGCAACACCATGCCAGGGAAGATGGTTCATCTGTAGTTGAGTTGACAGTTTCTCAACATACAAGATCTTAGAATGAGGTTAGTGTGAGCCATGGGTGAAGTGGAAATTCCTTTTGCCTTGACTAATGCATTTTAAGTGACTCCCACTTAGGGTCAGAAAATTACAAGTTCTATTTTGTTAAACAGTTAAAAAAACAAACATAATCTGCATTAGGCTGGAAAGTTCTACATTCCAGTGAACATGAGGGATGGTGAACATAGCCTGTGGGCCAAACACAGCCCACGCAGAGCTTCACACTGCTGAAGCTTTCATCTTCATCACCCTGAGGTACAGCCCACAGAGACTATAGGATCTCAACATGCAGTGCTCCATCTTTCTCCAGCCTAATGCATTCCACATGCCAGGACCTGTATCTCCCATGAGCTGCACTGTCACCCCACAGCTGAAGAGGCTGACAGCTCACTGTGCAAGCATCCAGGAGCTGGGGGGCTTCACTTGGACTCCAAAGGATGAAACCGTGGTGCAAGTTCAGTAACCAGCACAGTTCCCACAGGGCTGCTTCTTATTCAGGCATTACTAATGGACAGTGAACATATTCACCCATCAGTTTGCTGATTCCTGATAAACAGCATTCTCATGTAATGTATGTCCCATGCTAATACTTACAAACCCCTGAAAAATACAAACCAAGTGTGTTTCGCTCCTGCATGTCCCTCTTACCTCTCCAAATTCATATAGAAATCTAGTATATGCTTGGTTGTGGAGATATCTGAAGGAATAAGGTCATGCAAAAATTCACATAAACAAGGGAATTTTCATGCTAGATAATTTGTATCTCATGACCCAGTGTTAAATAAGGAGGAGTGTTAGAAAAATGAAGCTTGGATAAATGAAGTTGCAGCTGTATCTCTATAATACCTTTACAGGGCTTCATGGCATAAATGTGATGAAGAGATCTGGTATCATAATCTACTTTCCCAGATTGCCAGTGGAAAGTTATTACTATAATTAATACAGATATCGTATCTTACTAATAAGCAATGTTGCAGACAAGTTCTCCGTACACCTGTGAAATGACTACAAACAGGGTTTGCATGCCAAGAGTTTCAGTCGAGTCAGTTGACTGCCTCCAAAGCTACCGGTACAAAAACCCTTCTAGAAGTAGCAGTTGTGTTCATGACATCCAAGTTATTTAGCTGTGGTAACAGAATAAGAAAGGACTAGAATAAATTTGTAATTTCTCATTCCCAAATCTTGGACCAGCTCTGAGGATCACATCTTGTTTCTTAGCCTAGTATTCTATTCTGTCTTTTGAGTTACCTTTTGTTGAGTTGAGCTTTACAGCAGTCTGATCCATCAACTTTCTCTCTAAAGAGATTAGAGATTGAGTTATTTAGGATTTATCCTTTTTTGGTGTTTTTTTTCCTTAGGTCTCACACTCAAAAATATATTTTCATCTTTTTAGTATTAAACCCACATGGAAATTGGAACTTGTACTCTACTGACATTAATCACTTTTTTTGCTTTATGTATTGAAGGAAACTAAATTTTATCCTGTAGGTTCAGTTAAATTCCTCCTCCAGTGCCTTCAGTATTGTTAGCAGTTAACAGTGGAAACAGTGATCCGTGTACTCACGGCCCAGGCTGCATTCCTGGGCTCTGGGGTTTAAGAGACTCTTTACAGAGGACAGCGGTATACCCTGTTTGCAGCTCTGCCATGGGCTCAGCATGCAACCATGGACAAAACGTTTAATTGTAATATCCTTCTTTCTTTTCTTCAGATGAAAGAAATTAGACAATAATTTATAGCCTCCTTTTAAACTGCTCTCGGATTTATGAATGAAGCAATCCTCCTTCCCTTGCTACTGTATTCCTGCAATGGCTTTTTGTTGGAAACAAAGGATGTCGGGTTAGAAGGATGACTAATAAGCAACCTAAAAGCAAAAGGAGTCTAGTACTAGGACAGCATGACCTGCAGTAATTCTGCTGCTCCCAGGCACACATCAAGGATTAGCAGTCACCTTACACAAATCCCTTGACCATCAGAACAGTAAAAAAAAGGAAAAGAAAAAAAAAGATAAAGCCTCTTGTCCCAAGCTTACAGCTCAAAGGACACAAAATACTAAGTTAATTCCTAACTTATAGAGTATTTATTTGCAGGAAACTCTGGGAAGGAATCCTATGGAAATTAACCCTTGCTTCTCTGGATGCTATTACTACATGCAGAACTTCCATAATTCTCTAAAAATTCCTAGTCCTTAGAAGTAGAAACTGCCCTAATTGGTTTCTCACGTAACCTCCAGCCCATAAATGCCAGAGCCAGGCTGGAGGGAACAGTTATGCAACAGAGCCTGTGAAAGAGGAAAAAACTGCTTGAGGCCAATTGGCTGTTTACATCATATATTTTCATGCTCTGTTTACAACCTCTCCGTATAGGCACCTCACTGTTCTGCTGTATAAGTTGTGGGTGAATATCTCTTGATAAAGTAAGAAAAAACCAAACAAGTTATTGAATGTTCACCTTAAATTTCAACTCAACAGTCTTTTAAGTGACACATTTATTGAAGGGTTTGTTTCATTAATAGACTGAGTATGATAAGTGGGGATATCTTCCATATAACTCCTGGGAATTATTCTTTGAGACCACAGATCACACCATATTCAGTTCTTCTTAACTCTTTTGTATATATTCCTGCTTGATCAAGAACCAGCAGATCTCTGTTGCAAGTGTGATGATGGGATTGTTTCTCTGTGTGACTTCTCTGTACAGCTGAGCCAGCCGAAGAACAGTTCTCCCCTGCTTTTCAGCGCTGTGCATCAAGGCTGGCACCAGAGTGAGATGGAGAAATGTCTGTTGGGGAAGCTTCATCCCAGCTATGTCAGAGCCCTTCACAAGAGTGAAAC
Source organism: Platysteira castanea (assembly GCA_013397175.1). Taxonomy (NCBI): domain Eukaryota; kingdom Metazoa; phylum Chordata; class Aves; order Passeriformes; genus Platysteira; species Platysteira castanea. The sequence goes on along the minus strand of VYXC01007581.1, from coordinate 254,666 downwards.
CTTTTACCCTTTTTGTAGAACAACTGTACTAAAAGAAAATCCAGAGAAAAACAAAAGTAATGGAAATCTAAAGCGAACTTCATATTCAGCACCTGAAACACCACATGTAAAATATTTCTCCTTAACTCATGAGACTGCACATGAGAGAGGAGGAAAAAAAAAAATCACTGTATGGACATCACAGTGCCTCAAGCAAGCAAAAATAGCACCAACAGCTGGCTTTAGGATTGAGTACAGAGATCTTGTGTTACCCACAGGATATTGCAAACTTGGAAGCTGCAAGCAAACAGCATTGCTGAGTTTAGGCTGGTTTTTAGGGAATGAATGCAGGGCAAGTAGGATCTAAAGGCTTAACATTTAAACAGGAAAATAGTCTTCATTATATTAGAAAATGTCAACTGGGATTAGAGCCTGTGCATTATGGCTAGGACCACATTAATTCAGAAACAATCCTGAATATTTGAATTACACCCACAGGTGGCAATAACAATCCGAAGGTTTGGTATAAGAAAGTTGTTAAGAATTGTGTTCAGTTTAACTATAGTGTAACCTCCTGGGTTGCAGTGGAGCTTTGGATCTCTTGCCTTTTATAAGCAGCACGTCAGTCAACAAGAATTTAGCTTGGAGGAATGCATTACAAATGTAGAACAAATCAAATTAGCTCTCAGATTTTATCTGTTGATATCTCATTTCTTCCTCAGACTTTTAACCACTGGAACACAACATCAGGGCAGTTGGGGGAGGCAACTGTTTTACTAAAAAGTACTAAATATAGGTGCTATAGAACAAATTACGACATGCTCCATTGCCACACCACCTACAGCACAGGATGAACCAGGAACAGTTACCTGCTGTGAGAAAGGTAATTCAGTCTAGCTAAAGTGTCACCTTTACAGCATAAAAAGCCAACTTAATCATTGCAATTATGTGCTAACGGTGAGTGACAAAGTCATCTGTTGCAGCACTTATTGAAAGAAATCACGATTTGGAGCACCATTTACTTGTTTCAAATTTTCCCTGCTACTGACATTTGAAGGCTCCTGAAGAATTCAATAATGCATTCCATGATGACAACCACGGGCTTTATACTTAATATTCTACATACTTTATCATAAATTTAGAGCAGCGTTCTTTCTTCTTTTTAAATGTAAACAGTTAGCTTACCTGAAAGTTCTTTGAGATGTTCATAGAAATAGACTGGGGAAGGAATTATGTGAGTTGCTTGGTCAAAGTTTTACACAGCATTTCACCCTGATCAGCATTAAGTGACAAGCTCCAGTGACACACATGATGCCATGATGTGCATCAGCCTGGAGGTTTTACTGCCCAACACTTTAATGGATTCAAGAAAAGAGAATGAAAATTTACTGTAGCAGAAGTGCCACAACTGTGAGTTCTGTTAGGTAGCAATTAGACTATGAATCACATAATAAACCGTGCTATTGATAGCAAAGGCTTTTGCAGCCTCCCTTACCCACAAAGATGGTAACTTTTCTGTGCCACAGCTGAGTTCTGTGAGAAAAGGAGTAAGTCGCCTGCAGCATTAAGGTTTCCTTTAGAGGCTAAAATTGATCCACTATTGCAATAGAGTTTGAGAAATTCAAGCTTCAACTTCTCTAACAGTTTAAAGCCCCTGGTAAAGGTTCCTTGCTCAAGTCACCCAGAAACAGCCTAAAGCACTACATCATCTACTGCAGAGAGCAACGGCGTTGCAGAAAGCAACATGGGCTTTGCGTGACATGAATCAACAGACTGTCACCCAAGAGCATCATGTTTAGCCAGTACAGGTCCATAAAACGTAAGTCTTTATCAGAAAATTGATTGAACATCGGGTTCTAAAAATCTACAGCAATTTTCAACATTAAAACCAAAGAGAAAATCGCAAAATGCGCCTACATTTGAATATCCTGATGCCTTCCATGTGCACCTTGAGGAGGCAAATCTCCATGTTTACCATCTGCCACCCAGAGGAAAACTTTGCTAAAACCCCTCTTTGTGATCAGTCATTACTCAACTCTTCATAAGGTTTGTGCAGTGCTTTCTGCAACAGTCTGTCCACCCATGCAGACAGTGAGCAAGCCTGCCTCGTCCCCTGCTGGTGCAGGCAGTCACATTATAAACTGATCAAATGCCATTGTACAACTCAATAGGCTTTTTGGACTAAGTTTCCAAAATTTGGGAGTGGGCCTTTCTTCCATTCAAACTAATTTGGGCAACAATGCAAAAATTCACTCATGAACAGGGTTTCTGACTACATCTTTTTCCGTCAGTGGTTCTTGTTTTCCGCTCCAACCCACATCATCCATTCTCTTCCTTCCACCCATTCTTCCCCCAGAAAAGGCTGGCTTGGACACTGTGCTTCAGTATTCTGTAGAACTTTCTATTTTTCTTTCCCATTCTTTTTGTTTAGCATATGAAAGAAGCTTCCTGTTTAGAAACATGGGAGTCCTACACCCTCAGTAATGATGTATTCAGCCCATCAATGATCTTGGCATGAATGCCTTAATATGCCTGATGGGATTTTTCTGTACATGTCATCATCATCATCAATTCAAGAAACAATGCACAGCATTTGTCATCTTGCACTCAATCAGCTCCCTTCACAGTCCTATGGTCCTAGTAAGAAAAATCTAGTAAGAAGGCTTACAAGTTTCCTTCTCTTAAATATTTCAAATTATAGATTTCCAATGAAATCTGTTCTACAGAACAGAAACAGAAGCACCAAGAGGAGACAGTGCTGTTGCAGAACTCCCAACATGATCAATATACTGTCCTGCTTTTCCAACCCTAAATCCCTGCAGCAGCCTACCAGTGCTCCCACTGCTCAAGGCTTACTATATTATCCAAATCCTGGGCTTGTCTTGTGCTAGGAAATAGGAATGAAACATGTAATGTAATCCCCGTTCAACTTCATAAAAAACCAAACAAAACACATCCCCCCAAACCCTATATGGCCTAGAACAAATTTCTATCTTGTTCAAATATATAGGATGGATCCAAAATCTATTTATACAGGTCCAAAAAAATGCAGCAGCAGCGGTGACTTGAAATAAATTGAAATATTTTTCTCTTCAGGAGTTTAATGTACAGAAATATCTAAGTGCAGGCTGTTCCCCTCTGTTGTATTTTAACCGCAGTGAAGTTCTCCAGTGAAGGACATGGACAGCGCTTGAATCAGTGGGTGCAGCAGCAGCAGCCACCTTGTGAACCAGCACAACAAGGGTGGTTCTCCTCCAAGCAGGGCTCAGCAGCACAGGGGTCAACCACAATTTATTCTATATGGTGCAATTCTTCAGCTAATTCTTCTCTGAGAAAAGCTGCCAGTCTGGAGCTTGTGCATCTTAGCCTCTGACAAAGCAAGGCACATACACTGCTTCACTTTAACTCTTGTGAGGACTTGCTCTGTGCCTACATAAACATCAAAACATATTTTGATTTTTACTTATGGGCGAGCAGCAGAGTTAATTTACAACTGTCAGCAAGTGCCATCCTAATTAAAAACAAATGACTAATGGTACAAGTGCAGGGCCTGTTGACACAGGCTACACACATCAGTCAAATCCAACCAGGCTTGAATTTGAGGAAAAGCAGCACCATCTAGTGCCCTACAGTAGTCAGAGATCCAAAAATCAATTTCACAAGCCCACACAGAAATGTCAAGATAGCTAACACTCACAAAAGCAGTAGGACACCAGAGGTTTAATTCTATCAGCACTTCTGATAAAAGGAATTACATAATAAAATTCTCGTTAAAAAAGAGCTGCTGAGAGTGAGATGTTTTCAGGCAGAACAGAAATTCTTTAAAAGACAAACTGAGAAATTGTTCTGCTGTCTATAAAAAAAAATGCAGGCCAAAGGCTAAAACTTGCCAGAAGGCTACTACTGTCTATAAAAAGCTACTAAAAATAAAAAGCCAAGCTTCAAGAAGTTCAGTAATATTAAAAGTTATAGCAGACTCAAAACATAAGACAACATGAAAAGGGATTTAAGAAACCTTGAGAAAATATATGAGAAAAATTAATATAAATTCTTCAAACTTATCAGGAACAGAAATGGTCAGTACAGTGAACATATGATCAAAAAGTAGAAAGAACAGTAAGAAAGAGAGCAGACTGCAAAAAACTTTTCAAATGTTTTGGGATCTGGAGTTTGGTTTGTTTGGGATTTTGTTTTGGATTTGGCGGGGGGGATGTTGTTTGGTTTTTGGGAGTTCATTTAGGGTGTGTTCTTTTGTTGTTGTTTGTTTGTTTTGCTGGGGGTTTAGTTTGTTTGGGAGGGGGTGTTGGCTTGTTTTTTGTTGTTTTTTAATCCACATTAATCATGGAGAGGCTTAGGCTGGCTCCCGCTCCAGACAGCTCATTTCAAATGAGAGGATAGAGGATGCTACTGGAAATTGCAGTGACAAAAAACAGTAACAGATCTTTATAACTGGACAGTAAATACCCAAGAAATCAATTAGACGGTAGTAATTGAGCTACCATCCACCATAATCTCTCATTTAAAAGTTTGAAAGAAGCAGGTGACAAATGAGACAATTTTTAATAGAGCTTTCCAGGGATTTATGTAGGCGAGCTATGCCAGGTGAGCTGGCCTCTTTCAACTGTGCTGATACCTTGTGATATAAAAATACTGTACATACAGATAAATGTTATGCTGGCAAATATAGCTCAAGTAAAGGCTATGTGGGACTCACATCCATTATCACTCTTAGTGTCTACAAGTGTTATTAATAGACAGGAATTCTAAAATTTATCAAGGTAGAACTTCCTGATTTGCCAATATGTTGAGCATCATGTCAGTCCTCCCATACAAAAATCTAAGTACAAAAATGAATGGAGGAAAAAAAAAAGATTGGCAGACCTTGCATTCCTCACCACTGTGTCAAGCTATGGACTAAGACTACTATGAAAATTTTTAACTGTAGGAGAAAGTGCCAGAGCAAGCTGCTTTTGCTAACCCTACAGAGAACCTAGGTAACTAAGCTTATTAAGTCAAAAGTCAAGCTTTGTAGGAAGTGCAGACCTATGTCTCTTATATGACTCTACAACATAATTATAGCAGAAGTGTCTTTTTTCACACAAAAAGGAAAGTAAATTATAAACAAGGTGGGCCTGAGAAAGTATGTACTAAAAAAAAAAAAGTTTTGTTCAGGCTCTAGTGCACCTTCCCTGCAAGTAACTTATGAGCATCTTAGAGCATCCAGCAGAATTTAATGTATTCAAGAACTGAAACATGCCACAAACAGTGGGAAATGAATGCAGCAGGCAACTCAACAGCACAGGAGCAACCACCTTAGTCTCTACTTATGGCCTTGCAAACCATAACTTAACAAAGCCACAATGAAAATAGCTGAAAACACTGCAATGAAGCCCATCTTCTTTATCTTAAGTGGAAGATTCATATAAACACCATTTCCCTACAATGAGCATATGCTTCACAAATTTGAACACAGAGCCATAAATTACAGCACCACTGATTGATGTAGTGTTGTCCCCAAAAACAGTAATCTCCAAGACTCGGGTATTAGTAAGGACAGACGTTAAAACAACACTTAAGATACCACTTTCTCGGACAGTGAGGCTGGTACTGTAACTTAATAAAGCACTAGCTCTACAGAAGAACATATACCCTCAACACAAGAAACATGACAAACCAAACCTCAAAGATAAACCAAAATTTATTTAAAACAACAAAAATAAGACAGTGCTACTGCCAAGATAGAAAAAAATAAGGATTCTTCTACTGAATGTGACAAGATGGTCAATTTACAGCAGTTTACATTAATTCTGAGATCAGGTTGGGTTTTACACTGCTTCAATTGACTATATGTACTTTCTGCAAGACAAACTGGTTCCCCTTCCCTCCCCTTTCCAAAAGAACTGACAAAAATATCCTCTAAAAAACATACAGAGTTTTGAGACATGATTGAAACATGAACCACTGTCCAAAAGTCTGGAACTTTCCAAGAAGTTTAAGTCCTTTGTTGCTTCAACCAACCCTCAGTGGGGGAGCTACAAGCACAACGCCATCCCCTCTGACAAAGAGCATCGGAATATTCCTTTTGGTAGACTGTGAAGAAGGAAAGAAAAGTTTACATTTACAAAACATTCATTTCAACCATAGAAACACACCTGAAACAACTCCAAGAAACGCACAATGTTCTGGTATACTGAAGAGATCAATATAGCTAACACCAAGTCTCTACATAACCTGTGTACTTTCATAATTATTTGTCCAAAACAAGTTAGAGCTTGGTTCAAAAAACAGTCAGCAATAAACTACTTTAATAATATAACGGTGTAGTTAAAAAAAAAAATCTGTGAGGATAAATAAACTACTTTTTTAGTCCTTACTTTATAAATCTCTTCATAGGTTTCTTCATCAATCTCTACTGTAGTCACAGTTTCTTCCACATCACCCAAAATCATATTTAAGTGCTGATCGTATGCCTGCAGGAATTAAGTTAGTTTATTATGTTTTCCAAAATTCAAACATGAAATAATTTAATAACTCTTATTAAAATCAGAATTTTAGCAAGACTTTCAGACATAAATAGTTTAGTCTGATTTTGACCAAAACAAAACAGTATCAGTTCTCCTTATAACTCAACACAAACAAACGAGAACTCTGCAGCAGGAAAAAGAAGGCATGACATTTACATTTACTGAAACACTCTTGCAGGAAATAGCTCTGAAGCACTCTCTGAGAACAGTTACAAGACCTCAGAGACAGACACACTCTGTTAACACTAAAGCAGCTACACTCTGCTGCCAGTCTGGCCTCCTGGAATTGATTGCCAAGGCCAACTTAAAGGATATGAAAGCTGCTTCTCATACAGTGCTACAAAACCTTAAAACACATGTTCCAAAAACCTTATGAAAGCATGTTGAAAGCTATACCTGTCCCTCATGGATCTCTCATTACCTTTATGTTTCCAAAGGAGTTGAGGCCCAGTTAATACATGGTGCAACTGGTTCTTGTCCCCGGCAGAGCACAGTACTCAGGGAGGACGACTGACTTAATAGAAAGCAAAAATCTGAGAACCCAGCTGAGTACATAATATCCTGTCACACCTCCCAGGGTGTGCCTTAAGGGATTCTCATTTGACACTGATGACCTCAGTCTTGAAGAGGCTTGCAGCATAATTGCTTATTTCACAGACACAGAAATGGATGCCAAAAGCAGTGAAATGAGTAGCTTGGTATCATTTAGGAGACAAGAAAAACAAAATACATCTCTTGACTTTCTAGGGAAGCAGTTAATAGCAGACAAAGTACTGAACAAATTAGATTTTTCCACCAATCACATTACAGTTCTGGTAACTAAGAAAACTCTTAACCTACTTTCTCTAACCACTTCTGCACTTTCAACCATGAAATACAACTACTCATGTTTTAAAAACTAATTTTTTCAACAACCAGTAGAGTATTACAGGCAAACTTGTTTAACAGACTGTTGTACATGAAGAAAGGCTGCCCAGTGCTTAACTGAATGAGTATGACAATGTTCTGAAAGTTATTACGTACGTGCAATCTGCCTCTTAGCTCTCTGTCATTTCTCATTTTGACATAGATTCGCTCATCTAGACTGAGTCTGATGAGATCGAGTGGCTCCTCTACAGTATTTGTTGTTTGTTGCTAAAAAACAAAACAGAAGTATTATTTGTACAGAAGAAGCCTGTAAACTTTTCCATTCCTCAGTGTTTGTGAGACACAAAAAACAAAGGAGTGAGAACACAGATGCAAATACTTTGAATCATTCCTTCACATCCTGGTGAACCTGAGTGCAGCTGACTTACCACTCTACTGATACCAGCTTCAGCAGTTGAGTCAAAAGATTTCAGTTTAGTCTTGCAGCAAATCATTCCTCACACACAGGGGGATTGGAACTAGATGATCTTTAGCATCCCTTCTAACACAAACCATTCTATGACTCCGAACTATTTTTCTTACCAGCAGCCACAGTTTACACTGCAGCAGAGAGCCCACACTGTGTGAACCAGCACAACACCTGTGCCACAGCAGGTGCAGGCTGGAACAGCCAAACCCACGCTGACACCGGTGCCAGCACAGGGGGTTACCCGGGCACACACTCGGGTGCCCTCAGGTACCCGGGCACACACTGCCCCCACACACTCGCCGCTCCCGAGCCCTTGCTGGACCACACAGCAGCCAGGCCAGGCCCTGAGGCTGGCGTGAAACCCCAACACATACGGGCCTAAGGCCCCTTGCCGTGAGAAAGGCGCACTTTGCAGATCGCAACTAAAAAAGGGTGAAGACCTCCATGCATACCCCACATCTTCCGTATCTCACATATATCCCATATCTCCGTTCTAGCTACCTCGTTCCTTCAGAGCCAAGGGCACGGCCCTCAGCAGCTTTGCCCCCTTTCCCTCCTCCCGACGGTGCCTCTGGGCCCGCAGCAGGCCCATACCGAGCCCCGCCCGCGGCAAAAGCTGCGAGGCCGAGCGGGGATTTCATCTCGCAAGGAAAGCGCTCCCCGGGGGCTGCGCCTCACAGGGGACCCGGGCGCGCCCGGCTCAGCCGCGCAGTCCAGAGCCCCCTGCCCCTGCTGCCGCTGGAAGAAGCGAGAGCCGCTCACCTGGTCCACCTCATCCGCCATCTTTCAAATCGCCTCCCGCGCCCGCCCGCGAGACTTTATGGCCCGGCCCCTTCCCCTTCGCTTCCCTTCCCCCGCGCGGGGCCGGGCCCGGACTCGCCCGCGCCGGGAGCAACATGGGCAGAAAGCGCAGAGCAGCGGCCCGGCCCGCGGCCGGCAAGAAGAGGCGCTCTGGGAGGCTGCGAGAGGAGGATGAGGATGAGGAGGAGGGTGAGTGCGAGTGCGAGTGCGGCAGGGAGGCCGTGGCGGGCCGGGCGCTGCGCCACCGCCGCGGCTGGGGCCGCTCCAGGCCGCGGGGGTGTGGGGCAGTGGTGCCAGCGCGCCCTTGGGAAGGACGGCCACGGCGGGCTGGAGGGAGTGGTTGTCGGTTGTGTTATCGGCTGCGTTATCGGCTGCGTTACCGGCGCTGGGACCAGTGCCCCAGATCCGGACTAAACCCGTGTGTAAAGCGGGCCTCACACGCTGCCCCAAGAGCTGACAAAGGCTGAACGAGCCCGTAAGGGGTTGTTTTATCTTGGCCCCGCTCTTCAGAGCAGCTTCACGTGGTAATAAGTTGTTGTGAGTGGAAAGCATAATGCTTGGTTTTCCGTCAATCCCATCGGTAGGGCTGTAGGAATCTTTAAGTACTTCCTGTGAGTTAACTACGTATTTTCCTCAAGTCTCGCTGTTCAAATCTTGCCTATTTATAAACAAACAATGGCATGCTCAGCATTGTGAGTGCTCACATTGTTCTGTAGCTGTCTCTAATGAAGTCCATGGAGATGTTGTTTCAGATTGCCATGGAGATGAAACTCTATCCTCTAACATTAATCTTCATGTCTTTTGTCACATGCAGATGATTTTGAAAAGAAAAAGCCCAGTATAAAGAAGAACCCAAAGGCTCCAGCTAGGAAAAAGGAAGAAGATTGTGATACTGAAGTTACCAACTCAGCAAAAACTTCCAAACCTTCAAAACAAAAGGAGGCAAAATCGCAAATAGAAGAAAGTAAAAGGAATGCTAGAAATAACAAGAATTGTATCAAAGAAGAAACATGCAGGTAAATTTATTCATCATTCAAGTCTGTAGGACCTTTTTCTTCATCTTATTTCTTTCTGTGGTTTGATTGTCAAATACTCAATATGTTGTTACTGATGCAAAGGTCACGCTTCATTTATTTCCCTATTTTTAGTCTTTGATAAGCAAGAACCTACGTTTTCTGATGATAGTATGTTTTGATGATTTTAACAGTGACTCACCGAAGCATCCTCAGAAGAAGTTAAAGACAGAATCTCCTGTTAAAAAAGAGATGGATGAAGACAATACTGACGATGATGATGATGATGAAAGTGAAGATGAATGGGAGGATGTGGAAGGTAACATTGCACATTTATTCATTTTAAGCACTTTTTCAGAGCTTGTTTGTCACAATGATTCTTCAGCAGTAGGTGACCAGCATCCCACAGTTATTTGAAATAACTTAGCACACACACAGTGTTATGGAAGATCCAAGAACTGGTAGTTACTGGAGATGTTCTGTTTAAAGGTTGTTTGAACACCTGAGAAGGAAAATGTAGGTTCTTATCCCATCATCAGTCCTCCCTGGGAATCTATTCCATGTTTACTTATAATTTAGTAATATTTTTTTTTTCCAGAACTCCAGGAACCTGCTACAGATAAGTTAGAAGAAGCTGCTGTTCTTCCATCAGGGGGGCTGCCAAGCAATCCCGTCGAGATAGAGATTGAAACCCCAGAGCAGGTGAAAAAAAGAGAGAGGAGGTAAGAACAAGGAGGTGGTAGAGGGCTGGAAAAGGCTGAAGTTAAAAATACTGTAAGTCTTGAGTGTCATTGACTTGCTGTGTTCTGGGTGAAAATCCCCAGTTAGTGCAGACCATTGAGTTGGGATGATGCAGGGTTGTGGGGTGAAGAACAGTTGACACACTGACAGTTCTACCAAAATTTTTCAGTGGAAGTTTGAGGAATGGAGGAGGCTTTTCAGCTTCCTTGAAAATCAAGTGTGTGACTTCATTGTATTTTACTATCTCCATTTCCAGTGAAGGGATAGCAGTAGATCTCTGCAAGGAGAGCTGTGGGTGAATGGCATTGTGTTACTGCAAAATCTTGACAGGCTATTCACATAGCCAGTGACTAAACCTTTCCTTAAGTGTGTATGGAAGATTCTCTGGGATGGATTCTTTTTGTGAACTGACCCAGTTCAGGATTCTAGAAAGGAAGGTCCACAGAAATCCCACAACATCTATTTCTTTTGTAATTTTCTGCAGAGAAAAAAGAAAAGCAGAATTTGAGATGTACCTTCGGAGAATGATGAAACGTTTCAGCAAGGAGGTTCGCGAGGACACGCATAAGGTATTTGTCACAGGGAACCATGGAAGAGGAGAGATTGAGCATAAAGATGTCTGAACTGATTTGTAATCAAAAGAAGCTAATTTTTATCAAATAACATGGGGCCATGGCTAGAAGTGAAAAAATAAAGAGGCTGTAGTCCTGATAGATGCTTGTTAAGATTCCTCCTAAACTGTGAGTTGGAAACAGTGTGTGTGTTAGTAAAATTTTAACTCAAAGCATATGTGAATAAGATCTATATTTCTCCATGGAGGGGTATCTTCTCATTCTGTCAGGATTAAACTGCCAGTCGTGTAGAGCAGGAGACATTTGCAAGGACTTCAGTGCTTTACTGTCTTCTGAAGACAGCACTGTGAATGCTTGGGAGGCTTCATTGTTGCCTGTCTCAGTTAAAAGGAGCAGTGAAGTATTCCTTGTCTTTACCTTGGATAGTAGTTCCAATAAGGAAAATCTCTTGTGAAGTCACTTTTAAACTTTTCTATCTCAGGTTCACCTCCTGTGTTTATTAGCAAACGGTTTCTATAGGAACAGGATCTGCAGCCAGCCAGATCTCCTCGCCGTCGGTCTGTCCATCGTCCCCGCCCGCTTCACCCAAGTGCCCGCAGGCCAAGTGGGCCTTGTCTACCTTTCCAACTTGGTGAAATGGTAAAACTCTCTTCTGATCATGGTGTCACATAGAATGTAGAGCTAGGGTTCAGGGAGAAGGGTAACTGTAATTAACAGTCTTCTGTGGTTTTTTTGATTTTATATACAAAGATGAGAGGGGCTGTCCTTTTTACAGGAGAGGGTAAGCTCTGAAGTTTAAGAATACAGTCACGAACACTGGACGATAAGCAGGTGTCTGGTATTTCAGGTTTGTTGGAACCTTCACTGTCAATGATGAGCTTTCCGCTGAAAAAGGAGAGCCCCTTCAGTCGACACTGGAGAGGAGGTTTGCCATGTATGCTGCACAGGATGATGAGGAGCTGGTTCATGTAAGAGACTGGGAAGTGCAGGGTTGGTGAGTTTGGATGCTGTGTGTCAGGTCGTACACAAAGTGGTGGGAGGAGTGGGTTTGCAGAAATCAGATCAGTGACTTAAATGATTCTGTAGCTTTTTATTTTCCTCTATTTTTATCTGGAGAGCTCCTGTGATTAAATTACTCAATTTAAACTGTTTTGCAGATATTTTTAATTATTCTGCGAGCATTACAGCTGCTGTGTCGCCTCGTGCTGTCTTTTCAGCCTATTCCTCTCAAGGAGACAAGACCAAAGGTAGGTTTTGTTGTTTGTGTGGAATAATGAATAGGTCACTGATTTAGTAGGATTAAAAAAACTTTCTGGCTGTTAAAACTGCAGTGAATTGCTTACTGCAGGAACCAGGGTTCTGTCTACATTGCAGAAAATGCATACCCTTAATTTTTAATCTTCTTCTTTAAAAAAGCCACTCATTTCTGTGTTTCAACAAAGATTTCTTAATGTTTCAGTAGGTTTACATTTCTTTAAAACTTAAACAGCAACTCTTGCTGCGTAAGTACACCTCTCTTCAGCCAGTTGCCTGAAGTTTTCAAGACATAGGAATTGGCTGTGCCTGCCAGCCTTTGGTCTGCATGAACCTTGGGCTGATTTCAGTCTCTTTTTTTTACCATATTCTTAGCTGTGGTGATAAAAGTGACCTGGCCTGTTTCTTTGCAGGGAAAGAGCTCATCCAAGAGGCTGTCTCACAGCAGCACCTCCGAGGGGCAGGAGAGTTCTGCCACAACACCCAAAGCTGGGGCAAAAAAATGTCCCTGCAAAAAAACCAAGCAGGATGAGAAATCTTCAGAGAGCAAAGAAGATAACAAGAAGCCAAAGAAACCCAAAACTGCCCAGACCGAAGGGGCACACAAGTCAAAGCTGATTAAAGGCAGCCAGGAACAGAAGGAATCAAGTAATGAGAGCAGTCTAGCAGAAAAAGATGTGCCAGTCAGGCCCAAAAACGACCGCCGGAGACGAGTGGCCTCCAAGGTGTGTTACAAGGAAGAGAGTGGAAGTGATGAGGGAAGTGCTTCAGACTTTGAGGTTTCAGAGGAGGAGAGCGATCTCTCTGATGAGGATTTTGAAACTGTCCCCAAAAGGCGGAGGAGCTCTCTGGCCCCCCAGAATTCAAAGGTGACAGCTATAAAAAGCCCAATAACTAAGACTTCAGAATCAAGGCTATCAAAAAACTTGTGTGGAGCTGAGCCTAAGCCAGCAAAAAGTACAACTCCAGCCTTGCCTCAAGCACAGAGGAAGAGAAACAAAATCATTTCTAGTGATGAGGATGATGGACAGCAGGAGGTGAGGAAAGCAATGGGCACCGACCAGTGGCTGGAGGTTTTCCTCGAGCCTGAAGACAAATGGGTTTGTGTAGACTGTGTTCATGGCAATGTGGGCCAGCCCCAGCTGTGCTTCGCACATGCCACAAAGCCGCTGTTCTACGTTGTGGGATTTGACAATGATGGGAGTGTCAAGGATGTGACACAAAGATATGATCCAGCGTGGATGACCTCAACAAGGAAGAGCCGTGTGGACCCTGAGTGGTGGGAAGAGACACTGCAGCCGTATGAAAGTCCCTGTGTGGAGAGGGACAGGAAGGAGGAAAAGGAGGTAAATGACAATAGGTTGTTCAGGACATGTAGTGCCAGGAGTCCAGTCCCTGGATTCTCATTCAGGCAAAAAGTGTTAGAAATATCTTTCCGTGAGGAAGGAAGTTTGTATTTGAACTTGAAATGTCGATATTGAGCATGTTTTAGAGAGAATATACAGTGATAAATTTAAATATTAAATGGTGGAGGTTGTTCAGAGAAATTTGCATAGCAGAAGTACTGCACAGCTTGTGCTGGAAACTTACTAGTGAGGTTTGTGTACAGTTTAGCATTACGCTTCTTGGAGAGAGTTTTTAAAACACATAGGTCAGGGTGCACATCTCAGTACTTACTTGCAGCAAGAATGCTTTGTTCTGTTGGCTCATCTGATTAGTTTCTGGTGGCTTTTTTCTTTGGTCCATATTACTGTCATTCTTATTTTCTTACAAAGGGTAGTGCAAGAAAGTTGTGACATTACTCTTTTCGGTATAATTCTTGCAGTTTCAAGTGAAGCTTCAAGATCAGCCTTTACCAACAGCAATTGGAGAGTACAAAAACCACCCTCTCTATGCACTGAAGAGGCACCTCTTGAAATACCAGGCCATCTATCCTGAGTCAGCTGCTATCTTGGGCTACTGCAGGGGAGAGGCTGTCTACTCCAGGTGAGTTGTGCACCTATTGTCATCTGCATCTGTGATCTTTGTAGCAAACTGAAGCGCTAATTTGCATGATGGTATCAGCAGTAACAGGTGAGGCATTTAGGTGCTCTGACAGCATTTGTCAGAGCATTAAGATACAGCTTTTTTATTATTCCTAGTGTGGTAAGTTTTTTGTGGATCTGTTATGGATCACTTGAAAACTCTTAGGTTTGCTTTTTTCTGGCCTTTTCAGAGACTGCATACATACATTGCACTCCAGGGACACTTGGCTGAAGCAAGCTCGAGTGGTGAGGGTTGGAGAAGTGCCTTACAAGGTAAGAGGGTTTGACTTCTATCACGGTTACATTGGATGGTAAACTGCTGTGACCTTCCCAAAAGCTCCTCCAAGGAAGCCTCTCCGTGCAGCTGGCACACTTGCACACACACATGTACACTCACGCACCGGATCGCTTCTCGACAAGTCGCTGGCAAAAAGGTAGGAAGGGTCTTTGTGTGCAGTTCCGCATCTCTGGTTTATTTGGGCCCCATGCGTGAAGGGGAGGCAGGGAAAAAGATGTTGGGGGATGAGGAATTCCCACTTATATATGGGAGTAGGGAAAGCATCAGATACAGGGGTAGTACATAGGTCGGACCTTGACATATAAGGGAAAAAGGGGCAGGGAAATCAATGGGCCAGTCAGGGAAACAGAACTGGGGTACATTGGCATGGTAGAACAAAGCATCCTGGGAGGTTTCACCCTAACTTGGGGAGATTTCTCAAGGTCTGTCCCTTTCACTGGCTCCCACAGACTTCCTCCTGTGCAATCCACCTGCCCTCTAAAGCTCAAGCTCAGTTCTGTTTTGGTTTTTGTCTTCTCTGTTGTCAGCAGATGGAGATTTCACACTTGCTTGTGAGGTTTATGGTAGCTGTACTGTCCACCTGCTGTTCCTGTAGTTCCTATGTACTATCCAAAGCCCAACTTTGTCTTTTCCCACCCCAAGGCTATCTGACAGAGCTGCTCCCTTATCACCTTCTCCAGAGGCGTCCCAGTGTTTTATATGCACTGCTGTGTCTCTGCCTGTTGCATACAGGAGCCGTGGGCTGGCATTTATAGGCAGTGGATATCAAAGCTCGGAAATAGTGTTCCTGCTCTCCCTGAACCTTCTCCTTCAGTGTCCTAGGAAAACCTGAAATGGCTGTCAGCTTGTTGTGGTGTTTCAGGCCTGGTTGTTGTATTTGCAGATGGTGAAAGGATTTTCCAACCGGGCAAGGAAGGCGCGCCTGGCAGAGCCGGCGAACCGGGACCAGGCGGACCTGGCGCTGTTCGGCCGCTGGCAGACAGAGGAGTATCAGCCTCCCATAGCAGTGGATGGAAAGGTAGCTGGGAAGGCGGAGGGCTGGTGCTAAATGAAGTGGTTTGTGTGGAGCTCTGGGCTTTATTTTTCCAGAAGTTGCATGTTTCAGATGTGAGATGAGTCAGTAACATCTGGATTCAGGATTAGGAGTTCAGAGGTAAATGTTCACAGGAGGTAAAAACCAAAACTCTGCTGAGGCCTTGCTTTCACAAGTACAGGTAGTCAGTGCAGGCTGCTAAAGTCAAAATTTCGTTGGTCTGATCTTCCTAGCCTGTGTTCGCTTTGCTAATTCTCTGCATTACAGCCTGAGCAACAAAGCTTGGGCAGAGGACATAGCTAGGAGATAACCATACAGCTAAAATCTAGGGTTGTATCTGGTCACGTGAATATTAATTGAATGCTGGAGTGGAATGTAGCAGGTCAGGAGGGGAGAGTCCCTGAGTTGCAGCGGGTGTTTTCACCTCTCTCCACAAAGCAGGATTATCAGCATCTGTCGCCTTGTTTTCTGTAAGCTTTCTATTTTTAACCTTGGAGTCAGATTTTTTCTCATAGTTTTATGTAAATAGTACCCGATGTTTACTTAACAGTATCTTCTGTTTTTCATTCCTTTTGTGATATGACCACTTTAATGAGCATCTTTCTTCTCCAGTGAGATGGAGAAGGAAGTGACACGCTCTCCAATCCCTTGTGGAATTGGAATGTGTATAAGAATAAAATAATGTCAATAAATCAACGTCATATCCTCTTTTCTGCTAAACCTGGCAGGTGTAAAAGCATCTTTATTGTGTCTCCACGGACACAAGCATCTCTCTTTAATTTTGCCGTAACAGGTTCCTCGGAATGAGTATGGAAACGTCTATCTCTTCCTGCCATCCATGTTACCTGTTGGCTGTGTGCAGCTGAAACTTCCAAACCTGAACAGAGTGGCACGGAAGTTGAACATTGACTGTGCTCAAGCTGTCACTGGATTTGATTTTCACGGTGGCTACTCACATGCAGTGTATGTAAAAGCTGCTTTGTTGTACCTGTCAGATGTTGATGTCCTGCAGATGTTGTGTATCTTGTGTTAAGTGGAGCATGTGACCAGTTCCACACTTTGATCCTTTGAGACAGACAGTTCTGTCAGTATTCAGTAGCTTTTGGGCTGGGTCAGCAGGCATTTGCTCCCTTTCTTTTTCCTTCTCGTAGCTGACAGAGGATTGTGTTCTCCTTCCTAGTACTGATGGGTATGTGGTGTGTGAGGAGTATAAGGAGGTCCTTGTTGCTGCCTGGGAGAACGAACAAGCAGAAATAGAAAAGAAGGAGAAGGAGGTGAGAATTATTTTTGCAACTTCCTTATTGTTATATTTATGAAGTAAATTTCATTGAAACTGGGCAGTCGAACAGGGTGGGCTGTGTAAGTGATAAGCACGAGGCTTTTTGATGGCAGTTTAAAAATCTTAAAGCTTTCCTTTTCCACGGGCATAAGTACATTGAAACTCACAGTAGTAAATTTTTCTCTTTCCAATAACAATCCCCCACAGAAGCGTGAGAAAAGAGCTCTAGGGAATTGGAAGCTGCTGACAAAAGGACTTCTCATCAGAGAGAGACTGAAGCAACGCTACTCCGTCAAGGTATCCTGCATTTCTATTACTCATTTCTTTTTCTGGATGTTATTTTAACTGTAGAATAGATTTTCCAGAGTATAGTTGCTCAAAAGTCTTCAGCTAGCCAGAAAAACTACAACAGAAGTTCAGTGTGGTCGTGTTTATCAAAGATGCGTTACTGTTTAACAAGGGATGAATGTTTTCATTTTTATTACTATTTTCTGACATACTCCCTTCCTAGATTTATTCCTCCAAGCCAAGCATGTAGCTAGCAGGGTGAGTGTGGCACTTTCTTGTAAGTTAGATGTTTTAGTTCTCAATTTTTTCCCAAGGAGAAAGGTGAAAAGCCTGATCTTTTTAACACAGTTTGGTTTTATCTTCCATTGTCAAAAATGTTTTGCTTGTGTTGAAAGAATGTTTGATGTTCAGAAGTAGAAGCACTTCGGGTGAGAAGCCCAAACCAGAGAAACAAACTTCTGTAAGGTCACTCAGTGTCACTGTGACCAAAGACAGGCTCTTTTAGAAACGAGCAGTTACAAATGACTCTTGACTTTCTGATTTTCACATCTGTGTTTTCCAGACTGAGCCATCAGCACCTGAGACAGAGAAAGGAGGAGGATTCTCTTCTGATGAAGAAGGAGCTCCAAGCTCAGAGAGTGCAGTGGGGAACGTGGCCATTTATTGGCCCCAAAATCGCCAGCTAGAGAAACAAGAAGAGAAAACAACCAAAAAGAGCAAGCGAGAAAAGAGAGGAGAAGCAGCTCAATTGTTCCCTTTTGAGAAACTCTGATGACAAGCTTCTCTTTGCTGTTTTCAGGTGCAGGGAAAATAGTCATGATAAAAGTATCCTTTTCCAGTTAGGGCCTGAGGTCTTCTGTGCACTTGTGTTTCTGAGCTGTCAGGGACCAACCTAATTGAGTATCCAGTTTCCTTTGGTATCACAGGTAGAACTTAGATATCAGTTAGATTCTTCCTTTTAGCCTTGGACTTGGGAGAAGTAGACATGGAGCTGCACCTTGTGAGATCACATTGCTTTGTTGGGGTTTTTGCTCTCTTTTGTATCACTCAGCACTAATAATTGAGTTTTCTGAGGCACTCCTATCATTAGCAGTCTCTTTCCCCATTTTTCTTACTTTCATTTTTCCCTGCTTGCTCAGAGCTAAGGCATCCAGCTGCTTTTTACCTGTCTGCAGAGAGGTGGCCAAAGGAATGCTGACGCCTGCTTTGATCCATAGCTTACCAAATCAGTGGTGAGGTAGAGTTCTGGCATTTGTGTCTCAAGGGGAAATACTTCCTCTAAGGCCTAAACCCGCCCCCCCCCCACTATCAGAATATGGAGGAATTAATACTTTCTAAAGAGTTACTTGCATTTTGTGATGTAAGTTTGGTTTTTCAGCCTACCATCTTCCTTTACTCTCAGACATCTTGTGCTTTGGAAGGGAGCAGCCCTGTCCTTATTACAAACTTAAGGTTCAATATGCCTTCTTAAGTAATGTGAATATATACATATTTGCATCTGTTGCTTATCAAGATCCTGTTCTGGAGCAAAACATGTAAAACTGGCTAAATGTCACTCTTGGAACAAAATTCCCTAAAACCACGGAATTGTTACCCAGTACCATAGCATTAAAAAAACTGTTGGGAGAGGAATGTTAAATCTACATAAGCTTTTCCTGCACTTTTTAAGTAGAAATACTGATCTATCTTCGGCAGTATTATGTATTTAAATTCCACTGACACAGTCTCTTCAAAAATAGAGCAGAAAGCAATGTAGTCATTGCTGGACATTGTCACAGAGGAAAGACTGAACTGTAAGAAAATGGCTTTCATGTAATTATGTTCAGAAAAAAATCTATTTTTGTACTATATTTGTAGATCAAAATAAAGTTTGAAAAAAAGACTTGTCTGTTTTGTGAATGCACAGGTGACACCCAGTCTCCTTAAAATACAAGAGGCTGTAGTGATGGCTTGAACCAGCTAACCTAAAAACAGAGGCTCCACCCAAGATGGACCCTGGGTCATGGGTTTTTCACACTTTTATAAGCTTCGTCCATTAACCCATCAGGGTTAATTCTCCAATTATAACTTCAGTTAATGATGTAATTACCCCAAGTTTGCCCCTCCTCTTCAAAGGCTTTTCGTTTACTTATTTTGGGGCCTGGGACAGTTGAGGTGTTCTTGAAGAGCAAACCTAGAGAGGCTTTGTTTTGTCTAATCAGCATGACAGAACAGCAGCTAACAGGCCACACAAAACTTCAGTTACACACACAGTACAGGATTTGAAAAATACAAAAGTTAAAACCTAAGGCAGCAGTAGCAGTCAGGTTGAACCATCATATTTTTCAAATAATCTTAGAGAGGCAAGGAAGTGACTGCCTTCAGTGGTCAGTACTGGGGAGTAAACCCAAGGCAGGCTGGCCGCAGCCTGACATCACAGTGCACAGACCAGACAGTGGCTGTGCTGTTAGGGGGAACTCTTCCCAAAACAGAAATATTTGCAGGACAAACAAAACCCCAACAATACAAAATTAAGGTCTTGTGGAAGCTACAAACTTAACCCTCCACCTACCTGGACACTATTCCTGGATATAAAACATGCAATAATTGAATCTAATAAAAAAGCCTACAGACCAACCCTTTGAAAATTGTATTTTATTAAATATACAAAAGCTCAGCACTTCTGTAGAAAATTGTCACTTCATCTCCTATAAGTAATGCTGGTCAGTGTTCTGCATCATGGGTAAAACAGCAGCAGTTCAAACCCAGTTTCTCTCCCCCGTGGAGGACAATTCCTGACTGCTGGAGCACAGCTTGGTGTTGGTGAGCAGCAGGAAGACTGTGCAGTGTCACTACCATGTGCCAGCGGCATGCACGAGGCCACCTCCTGTACCCACACCCCTTCACTCACTGCTCCTGCTTTTACCAGCACGATGGAGCCATGAGGCCAAACTGACAACATTCAAATACCCAAAGAAAGAAAGTAATTAGGACTAATAAAGTAATTACAAATTCTCAAAACATTTATGATTTCTAATTCAGATTTCTCTTTCAGTATCACTTCTAGCAAATGTTTGCTTCTATGTATGTTCAAGTCAAGTTCCTTTGGTACAGAGAACACTCTTCTGATGGTCATAGATAGATTTCATAATTGAAAACATAATTTTTGTACTGAATTGTGTATACTTATAAAAAACCCCAAAACAGTAGTGTAGGGGGGGCCCATCTGGAAGCCAGACTCCAGCTTGGTGGAGAGATTTAAGAGTGCCTCCAACCCCAAGTACTGGTTACAGCAGAGTATGTAAACATGAGCCATCACAACACTACAAGGCATTCCTCTAACATGATACTCAACTAACAGCAAAAATGTTTCCATTGCTTAATTTAATAGAGCATGTTCATTGGCCCTACTAAGTGAAATTAAAGAAAGGAACAGTATACACAGCAAAAAACCCCTAACTATTTTAAAGACTACACATTCAATTATAAAAGTCAATGTTTCAAGGCAGTAGGTTTTATATTTACAGATGAATGATCTCTAAGTGTCCCTTTAAGTGCAATTTGAAGTGAAATTTTTGAAACAGTTCTGCAATGATAAAGTCCAGGCTATCATTTTGGATGCTTAACCAAGAACAACTTCAGAGACTTTTAAAACCTGGGGGAAATCAGTGCTTCCTGATAAATCTGCCCAACCTCAGAGCACTGCTAATGTGGCCACTCAATGATTACGTTAATGACTTGGAAAATCTTCAGTCCAAAAGCAGAGGGTTTACATAAGTGTTGTGTGGAATTTACCAAAGCTATGCTTTCCCTTTGAACACATACACTGCCAACACATCAGCCAAAGGAGTGTTCCTGACTGCGCAAACAAGAAAAGGCAGCAGAGGGAAGGTTTGTCAGAGACAGGCAGCCACGTGTATTTCCTAAGGATATCTAACCACGGTCCATGGGATGCAGCTGGCACTTCCTCCAAAACACACAAGGTGCCCCACCCAGCAAGGACTTGCCAGTTCTCAAATGAGGGGAATTACTAAGCAGTAAGAGTATCAAATCTGCTTGTTCATTAACTAACTATCAATATACACACCCAAAATGCTTTTTTCCCCAAAGCTGGTACCACTGACTTCCCACAAACAGCACCCTATAGTCCTTTGGATAACGTGTAGCAATAACCACATTGAAGGCCCCTCCCCAGCTCTTGGTGCTCGCTGCTGAGCTGTGATTTGCTGTAAGCTTGCTGCAGCAACTGGGCAAAAATGCACTTGAGAAGGTTCTAACCAGGACTCAGTCCAAGACCTGACCACCTCCTCGTCACTGCTGCTTCTTGGGTGGAACACGGGATCTGGCCACTGCGATGGGGACTACGGAGAGCAGCGCGAGCAGCAGGGCCCAGAGCGGGCGGTAGAAGAGCCAGCCCACGGAGATGGTCAGCAGTGACAGCGAGCTGGCCACGCACAGGGCAAACGCCTTCAATCCAATGTTAACCAGGTCCCTCACAAGAGGAAACCAGTCCACTGCAAAGAGAATTAAACATGGCATGAAGTCGTTGGCAAGATGACAGTTTAAAAGAAAGTCTGATTCATGCCTAGGATCTGCACGCTAGCAATTGCAATCAAAAGACAGACTCAAACTATTTATCATGAGCACTGGATTAGGCATTTCAGCAGAGCAGCATCAAGACGTTTAATCATTAAGCAACAGCTAAATACATAAGGCAGTGCCATCCTCATCTCTTCAGACAGGAAGTAATCCAAAATGAAGTCTGAAGATTTGTCTAAGGCTTGAGATGCAGAGGAGACAGATAGCCCTGCAGTTATGGAACAAGTTTAGGGCAACTGATACAAGCTGCTAGCACAAAAATTCCTTCCTGGCAACAATAAATTTTGGAGCAGCATGTATATGGATAAATAAATCAGAAAAAAAGAGTTCACAGCTACAAAGCGAATGATATCTTTGATGTCTGAAGTTTATACAGTTTGAGGCGTCCTGCTTTTCTGTTTTTACTCCAGCATTTTTCCACATTAAAAGGATAAACAAAAACTTTCTTTGCTGTTTGTTTACAGTAGTGTAGAATAACCAGACACAAAACTGTATTTCTATACAACTGGTGACTGGGACCTGTTGGGGGGAGCAGTTGTGTGTGGGTAGAAAGTAGCAGAAAGTAAAGTGGGTGCAGCACCTTGAGTTAGATTTGAAAGAACCGGCCCAACATGTGCTTCAGCTTTTTATTTTGGTAAGCACTGGGCTGGGATCTTCTGAGACTGGCAGAAGATATTTGTGTGGGATTTTTTAATGTTCACAAAGCAATCACTTGGTTTTGGGGTCCTGTTTACCTGCAGTTGCCTACAGTGACTTTTCAGATCAAATTAAGTCTGAGTTCAAACCAAATTTCTCCTGGTCACGAAATGAATTAACTCTCTAGAAGTTACAATCTTATTTCTAGATCATTTTACCTTTCTGTGAAAAACTTACCTAATGTGTAAAAGATTCGGGTCATCAGGCTGATGCCTACAAACATGGAGAGCCAGCCTGCTGCACGGAGGGCCCAGGTCTTCATGGTGTTACTCTCATGCTCCTTCTGAAACACCTCCTGAAAGCAAACACCATGACATGCAGCCTGTTTCTTGTTCTTTTTCAAGATCCTCTTAATTCCAGTATAGTATGAGCCAATCAGAGCCAAGAGCATTTTCAGAGTACAATTTCTCTTGTAGAAGATACATTGCAGCTCATTCTGCAGGGTCTGTGCAGTATGGCAGTACACAGCAATAGACTGAACAGTGCAGCATGGGGGAAACCGGCACTTTTTAATTAAAACAACCTAAAAGGCACCAGTCAACACTACCCACAGGAAGAAAGCACACAAGTTTTGCTGCAGTTGGATACATTCAACATTACTGTGGAAAATAAGACACTAATAAGTAACTGTAATAAAGAAGGAAGAGTCTGACTTCACTCTGAAGGAAGACAGAAAAGGCAACAATATTCCCTGACGGCTAAAGGAAAGGTGTGTGAAAGAGAGCAAGCTGGATGCATGCAGGGAAGAAAAGCGAAAAGGTATGTGCGCATCTCATCAGGCAAAGCAAAGCATCCCTCTGCAAGAATTCTGAGTGAGATTTTTTTCAAAATGGGTTGTGTGACTCTCTGGCTCAACAAAATGTTCACATGAAGATGGCTGGGACATTAGAAAGCACTAAATGGTAAGAGAAGTGTAAGACTGATTGATTGATTACTTGCACATACAAGTACTCAATGAATTATTTATTTGTAACCAGTTAATTTTCAATGAAACAAAATTCTATCTAATGAGAATTCAGAGCTTACAGCAGAGGGTTGATTCTACTGCTACTCTTTCCAGTCAAAACAAAGCCTTTTAAACTGCTTTTGGGAACCCCTGCAAACTCTTGACATCTGGGTTTTTTTACAGCAGGGCATGAAACAATCATTAACAGAAACAAACCTACTAAAAGGAGTAAATGAATCACCAAATTGTTGGAGCATGCAGGATTTATTGAAGCATAACGCTCTGCCTGAAGGTTCTTTCTCAGCCAGAATAGTAATAAACATTTCAAACAAGCCTAAACTCCTGTTATTAGGAGCTGAAGAGAGAATAACTCTTATAGTTTATTTAATTAAACTCTGATTTTTACTGTTTTTACATGTGACCTGTTCAAAAGCATGTGCTTGCATGTGTAAGTGGGAAACAACCAAGGTGCAAATAAAAACAAAATGAGAAGGCACAGAAACAATCTTTAAAGCAAACAGACAGAATGTACAGAAACCTGGAAGCAAACATAGGCTACAACCTGTTGTCCAAGAAGGAGAGAGAAAAGCCAGTGTTTGGTAAGTATCTCCTCCTCTAGAGCAGGTCTGAAGGAGAGTAAGAAGTTCCTCTTCTGCTGCTTCTGCACTACCACCTCGAGTTCTAACCCTTCACTAGTAGAGTGTGGTATCTCACCTCCACAGAGAGGTCCCCAGGGTACAGAATCTCCAGAACATCTCCAGACTTGGTATGATATGGAACCAGCTGATCACCTCGCTGCCGAGCAATCACAGTCACCTTGGAAGAAAGGGAAAAATATTTACTGGTTACTGAGCTGGGAACAGAGCCTGCAAAATACAGAAATAGCTGAAGACTCACCTTATCAGCAGTGCCCAAATGGGGATCATCTCCACTCAGACCTGCATAGAAGAAAGAGACACGAAGGTCTCCCACCTACAGACAAGACAAGATTGGAAGTCAAGAAAGCCAAGAAAGGGGAATCACAGGAAAGACAACTCAGCATAGGAAAATCCTTTATTCATCAACACTTTTTCTGAACATTTATGTCAAGCAAGAGGATAGCCAGAATGATTTCCAAGCTGTCCCTTTTTCAGGGCTAGCTGGCAGATGAAACAGGAGAGCTCAAATGCTGTTTTGTAATATCCCCTCTGATGATGCTGCAGGAGCACATGATATGCTTTGTTCATCCCTTGTCATTTCATCTTTTGGCAAAACAGGGCAGGCAGCACAATCTGACAACAAGCTGTTTGATTGTACTCCTCAATACAGCAAGGCAGAGGTGGAACCCACCTCCCACCACCATCCTTTCCATTTAAAAGCACAGCAGACTCGAGAAAACAGAGAACAAAGGAGTGGGACTGGAAGCTTTCTGCAAGAGAAGCACTCATTCTGAAGCGCTGCACTAAGGGAGTCACCCTATGTGATGGTCTGCACTCCATTTTCTATACATTTAAATTGAAATGGGACATGCCCCTATTCCTTTTTCACACATAAGTAATCACTGCTTTAGTTTATCTTTCCAATCTTACTTCTGGACGCCTGGGGTTGTCGCTGTGATAAAAGTAATCTCCTCCTCGGGTAACATCAGCATGGGGATCCTCTAGGTGTGACAAGCTCAACTGCTTGAAATCATCAATTTTATCCATGAGACCTAAGCAGAATAAAACATCAAGCTGAGGCCCAGTGTCTAACCTGGAACAGCCAATTTGCTGGCTGGCTTCCTGATTAACACTCTACAAGACAGCTATTGTGGAAAGAACCAAAGTCCACTGCTGATGCAACAGCAGACACAAAGCCAGTACAAAACAATCCTTACCCTTGGAAAGAACAAAGCTGCCAACCTGGACGTTAGGAGAAACAGCAGTGAAAGACTCCACAGCCATGGCACTGAGGAACAGAGACAGTCCCTGATTAGTTCCAAAATTACGATCAAACTCTTGATTTGCAGTATGTAATATACAGCACAAAAAAGGTACTTGGCAAACATCAGGAGAAACTCAACAAGCTAAATGACTGCCACGATGTGAAAACAAATCCATCAAGAAACTGTCCAGACTCCATACTGTTGGAGCCATAAAGTAAGCTAAGACAAGGCATGACTGCTCTAACTGCTCTTATTTCTTCATGCCTTTGTTCTCCCAACTACCAAAAGAACAAGTTTCTGTCTACTGCACTCTTACGAATTTAGTTATTCAGCTTTCATCTTTGATCAGATCCAGTGACAGAATTCAGAGGGACTGTGCCAGATGGTACCTGACCTCGGGTTTTTGTGTCCAATTTCTCGATCAAAGTTTCTGCTGTTCACAACTTCTGATTTCCACTCTGTATCTAAACAGAATGATAAGAAGGTTGAGGAAAAGACACTCAGATCTCAGTTACTGAAGACACCTCTCAATCAATCAGTTCTAGGTTACACTTCTAGTAATACTGTCTACATCAATGTATGTGATAGTCTGTACTGATACTTAGATCCATCCTTCTAGCATATTAACAGGGAATGGCAGGATTAAGGATGAAAAAAGGTACTTTAGGGATAAAATTGTAACTCAACGTTGCTCAGCTTTGCTGTTGGCATCTTATATAATTAGGCTTTGATTCCTGGCTCCATTCTTTGCGAATAGGCTGGTTTTGTGATAACAAGGGGCAGGGGGCAAAGAGAGAGGAGTCTGGAGTGAACTTGAGCCCAGGAAAGGGTGAGTCCAAATGTGTTTTTTCAACACCCAAATCAGTAATTAAATATTTAACTGACAATAAACTTTCCCTAAGGTGAGTCCATTTTGCCCATGATGGTAACTGGAAAGCCATCTCCCTATCTTTCTTTCAACTCATCCTTCACTCCTGTCATTCCCATTTTCTTGCCCAGTCCTGCTGAGGAGAGAGTAATTAAGCAGCTGCGTGGGTCCATGGCTGGCAGCCAAGGCTAACCCACCACAGCTAATAACACGTAGACATTTACGGGACAGAATCCATCAATCTTGAGAGGACAGCTGTTTTTTCAGACGGCATTTCTTTTTGTTCCCTGTCACTGTGAGGTTATTTTTCGTGGCTCACAACGACCAGCTTTTCCCCTTATGTACCTCCATGCTACAGGGTCCCCATGCTTCAACTCAGCTGAGTACTTTTATATGATCACACCCAGAAACTGCTGCATGCCCACATTACACATCCATGTGCTTTAATCAGAGATAAATGAAGCACAGAGACCAATCTCCAAATACACGATGACTCACAGTACTCTTCTGTTACTGCGTAGATCAGAATAATGTGCCCAGTTCTGCTCCTGCCAAAAAAGCACTTGGCAAAAGCCACAGTGCACATCAGAAGGTGCTGGTGGTTTTCACTGGCTGGTATCAACATCTAAACATGTTCTCAAGAGGCTCCCTTACAGGCTGGAGCTACACTGCTCTTCCCTGTCTATTCTCTTCTGCTCACAGCTGACATATTCCCAATTACTGCATGTCTGAAGTGTAATCTCAGGTGTAGCTCTGAACACACTCCCATCTCTGCCCATTTCTGGTAACTGAGGGCCTTATGGGCCCTATTTCTGGAGCATCCTATCCCTGGATGTTCCTCTGAACTTTTAGGGGTTTCAAAACAAGACTCAGATTTTCTGTAGCCCTTGCTTGCTGACAGCACACCCCCCTTCACCTCAGTAACCTCAGGAAAGGGAGGTTCTGTCATTTGTTTAGGAAAGAGAATTTTTGCTTATTTCTTCACATTCCCTTCCTTTCTTTCCCAAGAAGAAAATACAGGTTTTACAACAAAAATCAAAATACACACACAAAAGTCTAAAGTTAAATGCATAAAAGGAAAGGGACTTTCTGTTGATCAACTTACTGTATGAATACTTTGTCTCTTTCTTAATCTCACCATTTTCTTCATATTCCCTGCAGAGAAAAGGGCTGGGATGAGAACCAAAACAGTGCACACACACCCCTGCTCAGGGCAGAATACTCTTCACCAATGAAATGCACAGACAAATCTCTGGCAACACAGACCTGTCTTTATACATAACCTAACTCTTCTCTGAACTACCTGGTCTGAAGACAGAGATTCTCTGTACCAGTAGAAAACAATACACAAATGCTGAACAGCCAAAACACTTTTCTTCCCATGTTTCGAACAAGGAGGTGTTGACTAGATCGATGAGGAACAACCAGAATTAAATACAGTGAGACAGGCTGGCCCAAATCAAGTCTCTAACAGATGCTGCACCATAAGCATGCTAAAACTGAGAAATCATTTTTCACACCTTCACAACCTCTGACTCTTTTTTTTTTATATGACATGAAAGACATTTGGAACATGAATTCTGTGCAGTCACACCTACATAATGGCTAATAACATTCATACCACCATCACTGGAGTTATTAGAAATAGCAGAAATTTTTCCTTATTTGGGTTGCAATTACCAGCAGAGCAGTTAGCATCTCTCAAGGAAATTAAAGTGATTCTCTGAAAGAAAAAAAAAATCCAAGAGCTCTAGAATTCTCTTGCTATAGAGAGTTTTTTGTTTTGTTTTGGTTTTTTTTCCTTAGTTATAAGGACAGAAAAAAGAAGCGATAGGATCCTGGTAACACAACAGCTTTATAAACCACTTTTAAAGGTTACTTTCACTTACTTGGAATCTTCATATTCTACCCACTGGTACATTTCCACATTACGCTTAAGTTTGACAGCTTGGATGGAGAGCCCATAGCTGGGGTCAAATAAAGGCTGTGCAAAAGTTAAAGAAAACACAAGTGAGTCTAAATGCTGTACCTCACAACCTCAAACACTGTACTTTTATTACTGAACCCATTTACATATCTCACTGTACAGCTAGCACTATCTTACATGCAGGTGAACACAGTATAAATGTTAGGAAAGACAAATAGGAACGTCTCTTTACTGGCAAATCTGTCCTGAAGATTCATAATCAAAAGTTATTGCTATAGTGAGGAATGAAACAAGAACTGCTGACTATGGGTTTACAGATTTCAGTGTTTAAACCAGGAGACTGTTTTGCTGGCAGGTGCTGTGTTACCTTCTGCAGTGTGGGTGGACCATGGAAAATGTCACCACTACTGAAAAGTCAGAACTTGCAGAGCTCCTGTGCTGCAAGAGCCTGAAGACTTTATAATATCATGAACACACAACAGGTTTCCTATGCAAATGGCAACCGAAATGAGCCACAAAAGGCAGTGTGAGGGTAAACACAGCTAGAGTTGGCACGTGGCTTGGAAGAAGGGAGTCCAAGGCCATTCAGCATTTCTCTGATTCCAGGCCAAGAACCAAAGCTTGAGTGGTAGCTAGCACTCCTTAGAGGAAGAGAAAAACCACGTGTCTTTTCCTGGACAATCAAACAAAACTTTAATTGGAAAAGACTTTTTCTTCCCTCCAAGCTTGAAATTCTCTTATCTTCAAGTTACTATTTTATTTACCTTAGATGTACTCAGAGCACCAGCCAAGTGCACCAGTCTCCCCTCATTCTGCTGAGAGATACTGTGAATGCTGTCAAGAGGGACCACAAGAGAAAGCCCCTCATCAAGAGACTTGGCTGTCCTTAAAGCTCGTCCCTGCAATGAAGAAAACAGAAATCAAGTTGTGGAGAATCAGTGTCACAGCAGTATTTTGTGAACAGGGTTAGCAGACAAGTGAACTGATGACCACAAGGAATGCTTGTATGTGCAGCTCAAGGCATGTTTTTGAAACACACTCGTAGTTCTCCCTTTTCTGTGTCCAACCCTGTTTGGGGCAGTACTTCTCACCCATACAGCAGGACCATTAACACTGACTAAGCTTCTCAAACAGACCAAAATTCTTCCTACAAGGTCCAAACTTAGCTCTTACCTTGTTCATTGTTCCTGAATAACTGCAAAATTGATACAAATTATGGTTCATTTTTCCACACATCTATATCAACTCCTTGGCAGAAGTTCTGCCTGCCTTACCATCATACCCTGGCGTGCTTTTTTCTGCAAAGTCAGCAAAATTGGGAGTAGTTATTTTTCCTCTTGTAGAGGTATGAAAGGAAGTCTCTAAGTGAAAATCCACAGAATTCTGCTCTTCACCCCCAAATTGCCAAAATAAGTGTGTTTTCAATGGTAGGGTGTTAAGATTCCTGGCTCACTTTTTTTTTTCTTAATCTAAAACCAAGACATAAACAACACTGAGAAAAAATTAATAAATAACACCCCCTATTTTGCAACATGGGGTATGAATTTCTTTAGTGTAATTGTAACAACACTAGAAATGAGGACCTTTTGTTATCTCAAGAAAAAAGAGAAGGCTGGAACATGGCCGGCTCATGTAACCCTCTTACCACAGACTGTTTCTTCATCAGTTTACAAGTTTTGGATCTTATCTCTCATCACACACTGCTACTGTCTCTACTACACCTAGTTCTTGAGAAATACTACCTGTGGCCTGTGGTTTCACTTTTCTGTTATATCCTAAGCGTAAGTACCAGGTCCCCAGAAAAAACCTCCTCTTCTCATGGATTAAGTAATAAAGCTGTGTACAAACACTGACAGTATTGCACTTACTTCATTGGTAAAAAGAAGGTAGAAAGCCAGAAGAAACGTCACAAGTCCAATCAACATGCCTCCAGAAGTCTCACTGAGCCGCTCCAGGAACCCTGGTTTCGGCTCACTTGTGATTTTAACATGCTCTTTTCTGCTGCCTGTGTCAGAGAACTGTTGGAAATAAACCAAAAATGCAATATTAGTGTGAAAGGGGAAAGCATTCCATTTCAAAACAAGTCTTTTAGCTTTGTTAGCACTGCTGCTCTACAGAGCAGAACCTCTTGCCTTGGACCAAAACTTTCCCACACTTATTAGATGCCTCATCACACTTTTGACACCAGAAACACATTTCATAAACAAAACTCCAACCTGATAGAAAAAAACCCAATTTTTTTTATAGTGGTTCTACATGTTCAAGCTTTCTTCGGTCTGTCTCCAGGTTCTGTATTTGGTGTCCACACCCTGCATTCAGGCCACGACAAACTGAGTAATAGCCCTGAATTCCTGACCAGCCAAAACATCGCTATAAATAACAAACTATGATTCACCTCACCAGCAAAAAGAGTGCCTGCACACTCTAAAATAATTATATCCAGGGTAACAGTAACTCAAAACAAAGCAGTGACACAGGACAAACATGAGAGCCCAGGGGTTTATCTGTGCATACGCGGGCTGTGGGGAGTCACCAAATCCAACTTCAGCACACGCACACAGCCAAGGCAGGGCCTGGCGCTTCTCTGGCTCATCTGCAGATGCCCGGCGGGCTGTGACCGGCACAGGGCCCTGGCCACAGCCCGGGCACCTCGGGGGCGAACGGGCCGACCCGGGCGGCCACCACACGGAGCGCGGAGCAGCGGCGGAGCCGGAGCGAGCGGCACTTACGTTCCTCGACATCCTGAGCCTCTCACTCCCGCCGGGAACCACAACTCAGGGGCAGTCAGAGCCCCGCACCGCCAGCCGCGCCCTCCTCCGCCTCAGGGCTCCCCCGCCCCAAGCCGCTCCCCGCCCGCAGCGGCGCACGCCGGGACGCGTAGTTCCCGCCGCGGCCGGGAAGCCCTTCCCTCCTCCCTCCTTCTCTCCCCCCGCCCGCTGCCGCGCGCGGGGCAGGCGGGAGCTGTAGTGCGGCGGGGCCGGGCCTGGCGGGGCCCCGCGGCCGGCAATAGGTGCGTCAGCGGTCGCCGGCGGGCCTGGAAGGCGCTTCCGGAGGCGAGAGGTCACGGCGTGGAGCAGCCGCGCGGCGCTGCCCGAGCGGTGCTGGCGGGACGGCAGGAGCGGAGCGGCGGGGCCCGTGTGCGGCGCGCTGCGGGGGAAGGCACCGGCCGGCTCCGCCATGTCCTACTGCAGGCAGGAAGGTGCGCCCGGGTGTCCTCCCAATGTCACCTCGCCGGGCGGGCTCGTCGTGAGGCGGCGGGGGGTGGGTGCGCCGAGGGGTGATCGCCCGCTCCCCGGAGCCTGTGAGGGGAAGGCGCAGCCAGAGTGAAGAAGAGGTGCGGTAGCCGCCCGCGGTCCGTGTGTGGCGGTGGCAGCGCAGCTTCGCCTCCCGCCGCCGACCTTTCCCCTCCCGAAGGGCGGGAAGGGCGGCGGGGCCATGAGGCGGCAGCGCGGCCCCGGGCGCGGAGGGACGGTGCGGCCTCGCAGCGGGACGGCAAAGGCCAGAGCGGGCCGGGGGTGCCCCGCAGGCAAACAGAACCCCGTGTTTGGCTGCGGAGCGGCTGAGGCGTGCGGGCAGGGCAGCCGGCCGCGGAGCGCCTTCTGCCCGCAGGGCTTAAATTTATCTCAGCCTAGCTGAGTGGCCAGAGGTGTGGGGTTTTGCCTTTTTAAGGTTGATAGACAGGGCGGGTAGAGTGCGTATGTTGTACAGGTTGTGGTATTTATGAGGCTTGACCACTTGTCAAAGTGGGAGATACATAGACGGATGGATGGATGTCTGTATCTACATATATATAAATAAATGTCCTTGCCCTCTTAAGTAAGGCGAAGTTGCTGAATGTAAAGTTTCAGACTGGAAAAAAGGGACCAGTAGTTCTAAATGCCAATTTTAAGCCACAAACTTGGGTACAGACTACTGGTTGTAAACTGTATTGAGGTAGTCATAACCTATGGACTTCTTTTATGCTCTATGCTGTGCTTTAATTTTGCAAGATCCATAAGCTGCCTTATGCAACTTTACAAAATTGCAGTGACGGGGTTAGAGTTCATGTGTTTCTAGCTCCTTTTATTTAAGAAATAACTGAACATTCCACATTGTAAAGTTTTCTGAAGTACAATGCAGAGTTGTCAGAAAACTTTCCCTTCAAAAAAAGTTTTAGATTTATCTGTTTTTCACATGTGTTTAAATGCATGGTTACTGAGCAGAGTTAAGTTACTGAACATCTGCTGGCTGAGGTCACGCTCAGGGGCCAGAAGATTCAATTTCTAATATGCCAACTCACTGTAGTGGCCTTTATGAATTTGGAGAATTCTTGAGGACTTTACCATTTGTTTTCCACTCAAGGAATACTTAGTTGTGTGCTCAGAAGAGTTTTAGCTAGCTGTTCTCTGCTTGTGCATGCCTCAGAGTGTGTGTTAGAGCTTT
Organism: Platysteira castanea; assembly: GCA_013397175.1. Taxonomy (NCBI): domain Eukaryota; kingdom Metazoa; phylum Chordata; class Aves; order Passeriformes; genus Platysteira; species Platysteira castanea. Next base: position 222,184 of record VYXC01007581.1, on the reverse strand, counting down.
GCAGGGTTTTTAGAAAACTGTAACTACGGAAGTTTCCAGCCAAGCTGATCCCACTGTGGAACATTTTAGTTAAATCAAGAGCAGGAAGTTCTGTTGGATTTCTATGTCTTATAATGTTTACAGCACCTTTCAGTGTAGTTAGTTCTATATAGTGACGGTTCTCTTCAGTTTTTAATTCAGATGATGAGAGTAAAATACTACACTAGTCTTAAGTGAAGAGCACTGTTATTAATAAGTTCCTGTTGAACGTTTTATTGTTATTTATTATAGTTTTTCTTTCACTCTTCCTTTTTTTTTTTTTAAGTCTAATCCCTTCATCTGTGTTAGTCCTGGTATTGGAGTAATTTGAGTTTATTTTGAAACAGCTTTTTAACTTGACTGTTCAATGAAGTGTACTGTGATTTGTGGCCATGACAGGACATTGCTATGTAACCTGGAGCTTTAGAATAACAGAATTTCAGTGTGTGTGTGTTCCTCTGAACTAGTAACTGTTCTAATTGAAGATGATTGTTAAGTACAACAGTTCATTCACTATTAACATTAGTGCATCACATTGAATGTCTCATTATCTTATGGTGTTCAGCAGTTTTATAAATTACTCCTTCTGTCTCAGATTTCTCTGAACTTTTGCTTCTTGTCTCCTCCATGGTAGGAAAAGACAGAATAATATTTGCAACCAAGGAGGACCATGAGACACCGAGCAGTGCTGAGCTGGTTGCAGATGACCCAGATGACCCTTATGAAGAACAAGGTCAGTAGTGAGCAGAAGAACGGAAGTAAGGGGTGTTACATCATATATAAAACCAACAGAAAACAAACCCTGTATGAATTAGAAAAACCTAGGCATATTTAAAGACTGGTGGCAGCTGATTATGCAGTAAATACCCAAACTCTTGGCAGTTTTAGCTGCCAGATTAGGATTTCACTAGTGACACGCTTTCTTACAGTATTTCTTTTTCTACACTTGTAATGATTTTTCTTAGTGGCCTGTTCAAATAATCAGTTGATGGCTTTTAGTTTTTGGTAGTAGCTGGGGATATGCAGAAAAACGTTTTCCTTTTATTAATAAAGTTAGACCCTAATCAAGTGAAAATTATGGGGTTTTTTTCACTGTTTTAAGTAACACCATGTAATTTTCAGAGAAGCTGGAGTGAGTTACATATCACTGTCATTGATTCGAGTTGCTCACCTGGTTGTGTGCAGCTGAAATTGCCTGATTTGGTGATCTCTGAATGTTTGATTTAGTATCAATTAATATCTGGCTAATCCTATGCTATACTGGTAGCAATATAATCAGTATCTTTCAGTGGCACATGACAGGTAAGTTCAAATTACTGAGTTTTCAACTGTAATCATCTCGCCTTGAAAAGATAAAAATTTTCATGAGGATTACAAGTTCTTGTATGAAGTACATCTAACCTGCAAATAGAGATTTAAGAGAGCAGAATTTTTCTGAGACCAAGACTTAAAATATTCTGGTTGCACAGAGCATATTTTAAATTGTTTCTAATGGGTAAATGAAATAATCTTTTGATCATGATGATTTAATAAATTTTGCCCTGGGTTAATAATTATCATGAAAATCTGTGAGTTTAGGTTATTTTTTTTCTAATTGCCTCTATGTTTACAAGTCTTTTGGCCTCTTCACTTTGTGTGAAATGATTTCATTGGTTTCAGCTCAACTGAGATTGAAATAAATTCTTAAAAGACTCTTTGAAATTTAGTTAGAAAGTAGAAGTTATGCTTTCTAAAGTGGTTCTGAGACCTTTAGAGGGCAGCATTTAAGCAGTTTAGCAGCTGGAGCTCACAGGGTCTCTGTTAGCTGTTACCGTGTGTAGTGTAATTTGAACCACACCTTCCTATATCATTAAAATAGCTTTTTTTCATACATAGATTTGTGTTGAAATGTTAGATCAGAGAAGAAAGGGGGAAAGCCAGGAGCTTTTTATGTGACCTTACAGTGACAGTGTGTGTCTGTGGGATTCAAAATGAGAAAGTCTATAAACTGTGTTTAAATACTGTCATGAAGTTTGGGTGGGGGTTTCTCATTGTTTGGGTTTTTTTGTTAGCTTGTTGGGTTTTTTCTTAGTATGTGGTAAGTTACTGCCATGTTTAAAGTCTGAAAAACCACTTGGATGACCCAGGGCTACCATGCATTAGATCAGACCAGAGAAAATGGACATATCACAGAATGCAGCTGCATCTAATGGGAGTGAAGCTTATGGGCATGAAAAGACATGGGTAAAATAGTTTGGAATATGTTGAAATGCTGAAGCTCTGGCTTGCATGGCTTTTATTTAAAAGAAAATTGGGAAGGGTTTTGCTGTACCTAATGTAACATGCAGGCTTTTCTAATTTAGCTTCTACTTGGAATAGAAGACGTGGTTTTCAGTTTTCCAATTCTGTTGTATGATTAACTATAAGGACTCTTTCCATCTTTTCTTCTGTGCCAAAGAGACTAGTCATATCTGGGAAAGAACAGATGTATTACATAGACCTACCATAATCTGCATTGTTTTCTAATACACCTGAAACTTGTGTTTGAGGTTTTGTTTGTTTGGTAGGGGCCTTTTTCATACTTGAGATTAACGTCTAGTTTGGTACTTTTTGACAGTTGTTCTTTTGTCCCAGACATTAACAGACATTAGTCTTTGAGCAGTCTATTTGAGTCAGTAGATTATTCAGCAAAACTTGTGTTCTGTTTCCCTTGGGATAAAAAAAAGTTGTGTACTACTCTTTATTTCTGTCAATATTTTGTTGTTGTATCAGCTGGGAGATTTTGGTAAGCAAAATGTTAATGACTCACTTTAAGTTAAAAACATTGAAACAAAAAAAGCCATGTGAAATGGAAAGGCAGACAAACTGCAGTAAGTTCAGGTTAGCATTTCGTACTGCAGTGAAGATCACAGTTCACTGTGTGTGTCTTTTGACATCTGTGGCTGATGGAAACAAATTGAGAATTCATTTGCCGTGGTTTTGAAATAGTATGGTTACCGTAAAGCTACTTTCTAGTCCTATGTGTTGCAGATGGTGGAATTTAAACATGAAAGATTCCTGGTTTTCACTGACATCTTGGCTGCCATCAGTTTGAATAATTTTTTATTTTATTAAGCTTATATGAAGAAGGCACTGATGAGTTTTATGCATGCAAAGTGATTTTTATTAGTGTTACAGCTGTGATGGGAAAGTTGGATAAAAGTACTTATGGAATTGGACCTCAAACACAGATTGTTGCTGGTCTTTCCCTTCTGTTTTTCCAGACTTGTTCCCGTCATCTTATTTTAGAGACAGTTTAAAAGTGGTTTCTACAGGCTGATGGAGCAAAACCCCACATTCTTTTAAGAAAGAACTTGATGAATGATCAGATGTGCAGGCCTGTTTCTGTGACTGATGATGTCCCTTTCAATCCTGCTTCCTGTCGTCTTACACTGTGAATCCCTGGCAGATAAACTTGTTATTGGGATGTTTGTCATGTAACAGGGAAGAAACTCTTCTCAGAACAACAGTGAGACTTCATAACAGCAAGTCCAAAAACAAGTGTTGACACAGATGCAGATGGGCCCGCCTTTGTACATGACATGAACAGATTCCATGAGCCACGAGACATTAGGTTGTGTGATGCCAGCAATCAATTGCTCACACAAATCTTGGTCTGCTATGATCTAAACAGGGTTGTTTTTTCTTCCACAAGTGCAGGTTCAAGTAGATCATGACTCACTGGATCAGTGAGGTTCAGGCTGCATTGGAAAGCGGTTTTAATTCAATTTTAATTAAAAATAGTAATCCCATCTATTGCAGGCTTCCAGCTCAGGAAGAGCAATGGATGAAATCTGTTTCCGATTTAATTGTGTTCTAAGCTTGCTGAGGGACTTACTCATTGATGTGTGAATTCTGCTGTGATAATGAACGAGGAAATGCTTGCTTTATTCATCTGTATTTTTGTTTTGTTTTTCTAAAGCATGGTTTCTGTGCACAGAATAACTGAAACTGGTGCTGTTTCAGTGATAAAAAAGGTGTAGGTCAATGATCTTGTGATGCCATAGAATATATTGTTTCTGGGATAACATTGTTACTAAGATTTGCACATTTACAAGGTAGATTGGGTTCTAAAAGGAGCAATCTATTTTAAGAGAGTTATTTTACAAGTAATTTTATTGCTGTAGTGTTTGCAGGAACATTTCAAAAAATTTTTTTTTCTTTTTAAAGTGGTAGAAATATGACCTTAAAATGACTGGCTGATGTTAGTGAGGAGGAATACAGGGCTTCAAAATCTAGTTTACAAAGCAAATTGCATTTCTTCTGCACTGTATGATTAACATGTTTCTGCTTTATGTCATCCCTGGCAATGAGGAATCTGGCACCAGCCACCCATTTTCTTGTCTCAGAAGTCCTGCTTTTCCTGGAGATGCCATGATGCACTGGACTAGGTGTATATTACCAGTACAGTGAATATTACAGATACCTTTCAGAATCATCCTGCCAAATAAATCATGGTCCATGGAAAATGACAGTATTACTGTAGCTGACTGAATCATGCTAAGGACACTGTTACTTTCTGTAATGAAAAAGAGTCTGATCAATGCCAAGATTTAACTGACTCAGTGTAATTTTCTGCTGAACTGCGTTGGCTGAGTTAGAGCACATTACTGATGAATTGTAAATCACCGTAAAATATTCCTTTTAATATAACAATAAATGATGGAGCTGCTTTTGCTGTACCAGTCAAGATTCATGATATTGCAGCCTGGTGTGCAAGAAGTTGCTCCTGGGAGTGAAATCTGTGTCTGGAACTTCATGATTCCACAGGACAAAGACAAGAAATACGTTTATTGAATTCTGTGACAGTATTTTAGATAATGTCAAGTTGTATCAGGTCCTAAATATAGTTTCATATTTGAATCAGAATTAATTCAACTTTTTTGTCTGCCAATGGTATTTTCATACCCCCTTCTAAAGGGGAAGTGCTTAAGGTTTGTGCATATGCTGTCAGCTTCTGCAGAAACTCAGCCTGGAGATGGAAGTTTAAAAAGTCTGCTAAAGAGAGGAAACTGTTCAAGTGGAGAAGAAACCAGCTTGGATCACAGCACAGTAGTTCTCTTGTTCTTCATAGATGAACATACCTGTGTATGTTCATACCAGGCAGGGAGAGGAAATGGAGATGTATTTATTGCCTTAGAGAAATGCATTGGAGACTCTAGAAGCCCACGGGACCAAGTCTGTTGTATTGAATTGCTAAAATCAGAGGAAAGGACTTCTTTAGCTTGCCGTTTGACCTTTGTTGTGTAAATCAGTTGCCACCTCAAAGAACATACGCCCTTAAATCTTCACCTTGCCAATCTATCAGTGAAGTATTTCTGTCATGACTTTAGCTGTTCCAGAGCAGAAGTTTACAGCTGTTCCAGTTTAGGGTCTGAAGTGATACTTAACTCCTTTCAGTTGTGTTCCAAAGTACAGTTTGGTTTCTGGCAACCAGAGGCAGCCTTGCTTTCACTGTTTCTCGTGTTCTGTGGCATGTGACTTAATCTGTGCTTTACAAATACACTGATTTTTTTTTCCTTTTTTTTTCTTTTTTTTTTTTTTCCAGTTCTGGTCTTCCAGTTCAAATTTGAAGGGGGAAAGTTGTGAGTTATTCCAGAGTTTATTTAAAAAAAAGAAGAAAAATGCATCCATTTGATTTGATTTAAAAGATTTCTAGTCTTAATACTGGATTTAAATTCTTATTATTTGTATGGCATGATTTTAATGCTTGCTTGTTCCCCTGACAGACTCTGGCAAATTGATTGACTTTGACTTCTATCTGTTTCGCAGTTCCCTTAGAATATTCTCAGTGGTCTGTAGTCCAGGGGAAGGACTTAATTCAAAGATGGATAGAGAACTAATCTCACTTGTGCCCGTTAAAGGATTATACAGATCACGGGGAGAAACAGACTGGCTGGGAAGTGAAAGGTGTTGATCAGCCTTAAAGTACAGAACTAAGATGTCATTGTTGGTACTTGAGTTCACACCTGCAGCCCAGCAGCTGTCACTGAGTGAAATCAATGTTTGGAAGGAGCATTAACTTTTCTTCTCTCTTGTTTGTTCAGGATTGATATTGCCCAATGGAGATATCAATTGGAATTGCCCATGTCTGGGTGGAATGGCTAGTGGTCCCTGTGGGGAGCAGTTCAAATCAGCCTTTTCTTGTTTCCACAATAGCACAGAAGAAATAAAGGGATCAGACTGTGTGGACCAATTCCGTGCCATGCAGGAATGCATGCAAAAATACCCAGATCTTTACCCTCAAGAGGATGAAAATGATGAGAAGTCCAGCAAAGATTTGGAAGCTGCTTCTATGGAGGCCTCTGCTGCCAAAGAGGAGGAGGGATCCAGCTAATGAAGATGCAAGGAGGCTGTCGTCTCCATTTCTCATTTTCAGAGACATGGACTTTTGCAGTGTGTCTGTCTTCTGAGTAGTGAGGAAATGTTTCACCATGTTCTGTGCACTGTATCATAATAATTAATTTATTGCTGAAGGAGAAATCTCAGAGCTTCAGCCTTGCAAATAAGTACTGCAAAAAGAGTGAGTGTGTGTATGTACTGTGTAACCTGCTTTTGGACACAGTTAAAACTTTAACAGCTGTTCTTTGCCCTCAAGTTTTCCTTGAATTTTGACTTGAATAATGTCTTGAAGTACATGGCTGTCAACTAAAATTCCACTGGCACACCAGGTCTGTCTTCATTTCACTATGTTCTGATCAGTAGCTGCTTTTTTTTAATGTATTCTGTTCTGTCAATAGAAATTGCATTAAATGATTGTTTTTCCTTAAAGATTTTTTTTTGCCAAAGTGATACAAAACATTGAAAATGGCCTAGATCTAGAATTTCTAAAATAATTTCAAATGGTCTTATTAGATTATGGTTGCATTTTACTACTGGCAACAGATCAGAACTGCCAGAAAAATGTTGAAATGCACATCTTCTTTGATTTCATTTACTTACTGTGATGGCTTCTGCATTTTTAAAAATGGTGTGCTGTGCAAGTGATGATCAAGATGAATGAAAAGAATGTTGGTCTCCGGCTTTAGTTTTGTTCTGAAAATACAGCTTTTGGGTTCCTTTGGTTATTACTTCTCCTTCAGTGTATAGATGGGCACTTGTAAAATACTTCGAGAATACAGTAAATTGTTACCTTGGTGTAATGATCTCAAAACAGATACTGTGACCTAAGTGCATATTAAAAAGCAAATACTTTCTACCCTCACTTGAAGCTCCTGTGTCTTTGTGGTGTGGTGTTTTGGTTGGTTGGTTTTTTTGTTAATACTGCTTGGATTTGAGAACTGTTCTGTGCTGTAAGCAGACCTTGAATCAGTTTGTGGGTTGTGAAGTTCATTGCTGCAGCTTGGCAGATTTTTATTCTTATGTTGTTATTTTCTCCCCAGCCCAGGCAGGAAGGCATAAAAAACCTAAAGCATTTTCAGTAGCTGTAGTAGACTGGATCGTGACCAGCAAACAGACATGAACAACTATTAAAAATTTGAAAATTACTTGAGAGGTACAAATAATTTAATAGTTCACCATAGTTTAACAGCTGTAGATAAGGGAATACTACATTGTTTGTCTTTCCTGGCAAAACATAGGCTGTGAGATTTTTTTTTTACAAAAGAAATTGTGGCTGTGGCTTCAGTAACTTCATTGCAGGTTGGTTTGGGTTTTTTTCTCTCTCCTTACATATTAGTTACCTCATCCAAAGCATAAAAAGTTGTAGTGTCAGTAATGCAGCCCACAAAGTCCAGCAACGTTTAAACACTTGCCTTTCTCTGTGGGCAGCACTCTGGGGTGCTCAGCAGCATTAATTCAATATAGCACTTTGATATCTTGTTTGCCTAAGTGGATTCGGTGCTACTTATGTTTCTGAATGTTTGAGGGGAACTTCTGTCAAGTGTTAAGGTGTGTTTGAGGTGTTCATATTTCGGTGCAGCTGTTGGATCCTCAGAAAAAAGTTTGTAGGCAGTTAAGTGGCTGACAACTACTCTGTTGTGAGGGCAGTCATAGCAGGGACTCAGCATCTCTGCTTTTCGGAGAAACTAAGTGACACAAAACTTCTCAGTGTGACACTTTTAGGCTTAGGAAGCCGAGTGCCAAGTTAACCTGAGTAAATAGGCACAAAAACAGCAGAGATAAACTTTGGCACTTAGGCAGTTGGACCATGCAAATGAAATCTTAGGCAATAGATAAACACTGGGCACTAAATAAAAAAAAAAACCATCACATTCACCCAAGCTTTTGGTTGTTCAAATGGAAATCTAGTGCATTCTCTGTGAGGAAGCAAGAGCTGTTTGTGAAGGAGTGCTCTGTTCTAACAAGTTGCCTCCTTTATTTTTTTTCTGTGCTTTTCTTTCCCACATGGCCTCTGTGGTCTAAAGGGTTTGGATTTATCCTCTGTAACTGTATTTGTAGCATCTGTGTACAAAACAAAATGGGAGAATCTTGGCCTACAGTAGGTAGGGACGTGCATCTAATACAGACAGAGAGAACTTGGAGCATAACCTGACATGTTTGAAGGTGTGTTTAGGATGGATTTGCTTCTTTCTGACTGTTGTGGCTTGGTAACCTGTTGTGCTACATCCAGTACAAGTAGGAAGTATGCGTAAGGATCTTGCATCAGAAACTGAAAAGCACTGTGTAATGTGTTTGAAGTGTTTTGAGAAAGGGAATCAAAGCTTTAATCCTAAATAGTTCTTTGTGGAAGTTTTTTTTTTTGCTGTGTAAACTCACGCAGTTGTGAATGCATAGATAATGTAACTCCTTGTTTCTGTTTCCCAGCATTGCTTCATTTGTGTGATTTTCCTCTTACAGTTACATGCCCCAATTTTAAATCTAAAATCAATCAGTGGTTATTTTAATATATATATAATAAAGATGATAAAATGATCCTTGGCAATATGTGACAAGCTTGTGAAATAAGCAGATGGTAAGTTGGATTTTTATTGTGTGAATGCAAAACTTAGAGCTGCATACTTCAGTCTTGTTTTAATGTGTTTCTTATTTTATATATATGTTTTATAAATAATGTCTTGGTTCTCTGTCTGCCATCACTGAGCTACTGATTCTTGGAGAGAGTGTACTATATTCAAATGGATTTGAGCAGTTGTGTGTGGCAGCCCAGAATATTCCTATGACGGTCCAGGGGGGTTTGAAACCCTGCCAGACAGTTTCCGGACCCTGGCAGAGAGCCCAGAATTCCGTTTTCGAACCCTGCCCGTGGACTCAGCTGCCGACATTGAGAGATGAGATGTATAGTAGAAAGAAAGTGTGTAATTAGCTTATCTTGGCACTGGGTGATTGTAGATTTTAGATTTATGGAGGTACGAGAGAAAAAAGTTAACATGGAGGGCAAAGGGCAGTGCCCTTCTCCTTCCTCTTTCTTCTCTCTCCTCCATCTTCTGCTGTGACGAAGGTGATGGTTATTGGTGAAGGTAGCACTGTCATGTTAAGAAAAGGTAGAAATTAATTGGAAAAATTGATTAAACAATTATATGTTGTGGAACTTGGTTGGTTTTCCTGAAAGAGATAAAAAGGTAAAGACAGCCTCCTAAGGCGTTACTTCTGCTGTAATTCTTGGAGGAGCTGGACATGCTGTCCTGAGAGATAAGAAATAATAAACAACCTGAACACGACTCCGCAGAAGGCTCCAGTCTTTTGGCTCGGGCGCGGGATTTTTAGGATCAAGAAACAGCCATAAAAAACCCAAAGATAAATAATAATTGTGTTTATAGAGTAATTTCATAATGATTTTATGTTATCAGATACTTTTGTCAAGTCATAGGTGCTGCTATGTCAAGTCAGAAGTAGTCAGTAGAGGGGCTGAAGCAAGCTGTCATTCTGAAATAATTGCTCTTTAATTCTGTGCCTTTAGTTGATCTTTGTGTTATAAAAGCTGATGTGCTGAGTTTGGTTAAATGTTTCTAAAAGTTTAGCTAAAAGAAACTGTTAACAGTACATGAAGCACTTGTAGATGTATTAGAATATGTTTCCAGTACAAGTTACTCAGCCTAAACAGCTACATGTAGATAGAATTCCGGTTGAATTTTCTCTGTTTAGTTTTTAGAACAAAAAGACATAGTTTTAACAGTATTCACCCTACAGATTTACCGTTGCTCCCCACATACTCCCTTTCAGTTTTAACCATTCTTCAGTTTTTGCACACCCTTGTCCTTCTGGTGCAGTGGTGAAACAAGATGTGGTTTTGAAAGCTGGGTAGGACTGTTATCAGCTGGCTGCAATTCCTGCATGATGCAGGCCACAAATTCATATACAGCTTGTGATAACTTGCTCGTTAGGATGAGATTGTTCTTGTGATCCACTTAAACTTGAATCAGTGGTGCACATATCACATATCCTGATCTGGATAAAGATTGCCTCTAAAACTTGTCTCTTTTAGATGATCCTTTAACATAAAATATATTCTAAAATGTAAAAATGTACCAAAAAGTAGTTAAAATTAAATGAAATTGTATTTTCAGAATTAAAAGCTACTCAGTAATTGTTTCTGCAGTTCTCTGCAGTACAGCCTGAGGGCATTGCAGAGACCTGACTCCAACTTGTGTGTAGTAACTTTCCTAGAGATATGACCTCACTTCAGGTGCAAAAAAAAAAGCTTTTTTTTTTTTGTTTCCTCCATGCAAAAGGAATGAACAAAATGGTGGCTAGAAGGAGATGCTTATCTTGCAGGCCATTGTAGGGATCATTAGATCTGGGGATCTGGCAGGGCTGTTTTGGAAACAAGATCTATATCCTATGCAGTTCTGACTGAGAGTGTCCTTGTTGAACCTGACAGCAATGTCTCCTGTTTATCTGAGGCACTTATCTGATCACATGTCAATGAAACTACTTTCTTATTCCTAGGGAAGTAAAAAAAAGGAATTTATATGCTTCCAGACTCTTGTTTTACCTCATTAAAATTCTATCAGTGTTAGTGTGGGACAGTGTAGAGAAGCTACCAGCAGTTTGTCATTTATTCTTAGTCAGCTCTCTTCACTGGACATGATTTCATTTTGTTGAACAGCAGCCTGTCTGCAGTTGTTTCTCAACTGCTTTTAACCCCTCTGGAGCTGACGTTTTTTTGGTGATGGTAGTACTGAGAGAAGACACACCCAACAGAGGAAAAGTAGAGAAGTGCAGCAATGATTACAGCACCAATGTATTTGGTTTTTTTTTAATGGCTTATTACAAATTGATATTGATGATCTGTGAGCAGACAGCTCAGGAAGGCCAAAACAAAGAGCACAAGAGGATTTATAGGATTCCGCAGTGCAGATTAACCTAGATGACACAATGATGTGAAGGGTAGGTGGACATAGTATTTGTTGTACCAGATCTGAGTGACAGGTCCAGTTGTTTCTGAATGTTACAGGTTCCTTATACCTCCTAAGAAAGTTAAAGCATCCCCTCACAATGCACTCATTCCCTTCATAGGATGCTGTATGGAAAATGGATGTTTGATTGCTAAATCTGTGGTTCCTGAGCTTTTTCCTACTGAGTGTTGTTGCCTCCACCCTGTTTCTTTTGCTTTCTGTTTTGTCCTCTTCGCATGCATCCCCTAAGACTTGCTTCCTTTTCCCCTACAGCCCATCACATTCCTCCTTACAGGTATTGGCTCTGTTCCCTTACTTGGCTCAAGGAGCCATCTCTTCATTCTCCTTGCCCTCTCCTAAAGAACCCAAACTGATGAACTAGGTTGGATCCAGCTGATAGTGTTTGTGATTTTTCTCATAAAAGCCATGTTACAAAAGAATTGGAGTTAATGTTTTCAGAGCTAGACTTGTGACTTTTGAAATGCAGAAGACCCAGAGAATGTGGGCTACCAGAACTGTGTCCATACCTTGTCCCTAGTACCAATATACAGAGACAGACTGGATCAGGATTCTCTTTGAAGACTCAGGCCTGTGCTTATGAAAGTGGGATATCAGAATGTTTCTTGTCACTAAGCCACAAGACAAAAGAATGATGACATTATTTATTATGTCAGTATTGTTTGAAGAGTGAGGACTGCATCGTAGAGGTAGAGCTTTCTCAATAGAGGTACAGAGGTAAGGTGAGATCTCAGACCAGTAAAAGTTCATGTGTATATTTCTTATGGGAATTAAGCACCTGCGATACCCACACGTGAAATTTTGCAGGATTGGGGTTTGAAGAGGTACTGAATTAACACGCCATTTACAAGAATTCGCTGTACTTGTTTTGTGTTTCTCACCCCTGCATATTCTCAGAACAAATATATGTTTTTTGTTAAGTTGCTTAGGGGAAAACTAATGTATCATGGTTGCCTCATTAGCAAAATAACTCTCCTCCATTTGCCTGATACTGTGCTAACTCTTACCAAAGCAAGACCCTGAAGTTTGGAATATTTGTGGTTTATTAACTAAAAAAGAATTAATGTGCCGGTGGTTTGAGGATTGCATGGTTTAAAATTTTAAAAATAGACCCCAAACCTCATATCAATAGATGTATCTATTTTTAACTGAAGTTTTAATTAAAAAATAAAAAATGCTACAACACATAACAAGTAACACACTGCTTTTCCAGGTCTGGTGGACTTGAGAGAGCCCATCATGTGAATTATATCAATTCAAAAAAAGCTTACACCAAGCAGCATGGAAAAATTATGAGACATGCTAGATGCCGGAGAGAAACCTTAGTCTTACAGCATGAGCCCCTCTCAGAAGAGCAGTGTACAAAGTCTGTGTAGCTACATTTCCTTCTTCACTGCTTGCTGGGAGCAGAAGCTGGAGAAGCATTATCAGCAGTATCTCAGTATATTGGAGTTAGGGCTCAGCACTCAATGCACATTTAATGAACTCTTTGGTGCTGTAAGGATCCACATTGCCAGAAGAGTCACGTGCTCCTGGATACACAGGCTGCACAGCTGTTACCAAAGCTGCAGTGACCTCCAGCGATCCTGAATTTGATGCTTTTTGAAGAGTTACATCTAGTGCTTCAAACTCTCACTTGCCCTATTAGAAATTTTCCACAGCTTTCCAGACTTCTTTTCTGGTGAGTAAAGGCTATTACTATATCCTTATTGAGGATTTCCCAGTGATACATCATTGCTGCTCTTTGGTAGGTGGTTGCTGCTGCTTGTGAGCCACTTTGTGTATTTGGGTGCTGTAGAGTGTTTAAATGGCCTTCCTGAAGCCAGGTCCCAGTGTACAGGTACTAAAAGAAGCTGCCCAGCCACTTTGCATTGGGCAAATTCATCCTCTTTTCCATGCTGGTATTCTTTGCCGTACTGTGCCCCATAAGGCACACAGTCACAGGGAGGGTCCAGAAGGGTATTGTACACAGGCCCAAAAAACCCAAATCATTTTTGGTACAGGAATACCATGCCTTCTGCGGTAATTCTGGTAATTTACTATGTACAACCCACTTGCTTGTTCTGACAAATATACAACAACTTTTACTAGGAGGTCAGTTGTCATCTTGCACTGTTTCATGCTCATCTTCATTTCACGTACACTACACAAGAAAATAACTTTTTTCCTTTCCAAAGTCTCATAGTGATCCACTTAAACTCTCCCATCATCACTAGCTGTTCTAATGCGATCTGTGCAGTTCATTTCTACTTAGATTCTTATTTTCAGACAGGCTACCCGGTCTGTAGCACTGCAGAACAAAGACTGCACAGGGTAGCTCTGTGTGAGTTGAAACTTTATTCTTTCATTTTTCTTCTCTGAAGTCAGAGATGCCTGATTAGGAGAAGGAGTGATACCAATAGAAAGTCAAATTGCAGTCAATTTTAGAGAAAGGTATGTGTAGATATCACATACCTTTGAGATACCTGAAATATATGATGTATTGATTAGCTTTGTGTTTCATTTGGTAGTCATTAATCACTATATTATCATAGGCCCCAAGAGAACACACCAGGGTATCAATATTCTTGTTCCAACTTCTCTTTCTACTAGCAATAGCTAGTAATGCTTGTAAATGACTGTGTCAAAAAATAACTTTCATTCTCAGAAAAGAACTATGCAGATGTTTACACTCCCCACAAAATCTGCAATCTGGCACAAAAAGTGGAATAGAGGTGTTTGCTTTAATATGGTGCTGACTATAAACCAACATGGAATATCCTCACTGTCATTAAATTAAGATCACCTGCAGGTAGAACGGCCTCTTTTGAAAAGCATGTTCCTTAGTTTAATTCTAAACCTACATTTGAATTTCATTTCTTGTGAGAAACCCTTTGAGATCAGACTGCAAATTCATGTACAGGTCTTTATTGATATTTGAAAGAGAACTGGTTAATCTTTTTGTTGTGAGACAATTTTTGGAGACAGTAAAGCAAGCAATTGCTGTGCTCCTAATTTCCTTAGGCTGACATTTCAAATTCTGCCAAATGCCTTGGTTAAAAAGTGTTTTATTGCATTAGTTAAACAGCTTCTTGGAGATGCAACATTGTTGGATACCACTTTAAGTAACAACAAATAAATAATGAAGTGAAAGAAGGAAAGCAATGGAGAGGGGAAATTTCCTGAAAAGGAAAGAGGAAGAAACACTGTTTATACTCTGTTGGGAAGGAAATTGGGATTTTTTTTTTTTTT